>KN818244.1:257646-269412 GCA_000827485.1 Amanita muscaria Koide BX008 | reverse complement strand
GAAAAAATGAAGAAGTCGAGCAAGCAAGGTATTTTTTGCTGACGACGGCGCAGATAGACTCCAGAGTAGGCTCAAGAGCATTAACTCAGATTTTCTCTACGTTCCGCTGCACCAACGCCCTGCGGATGTACCGCAAACACCTATGACCCTGACGTACCTACTAACCAGCAGAAGCAAGTAGTGGCGACGGTCAAGAGACTTCCAATATCAACTCAGGCTGCCGCAACTGCAATCTTCAAAAATCGTTATGTTCAACACTGTCACCTGGTTATGTCACTATCCCTTCACTCTCAGTTCTGCCCTCACCAAAAAGTATCACCTTCCTACGTCCGTCCCACGTTGCGATTTCTAGCTCGACCTGTACTTATTTGCAGTGTGAAAATACTCTTAAGAAAAGCATGACTCACGAGTTGCAGTGAAAAAATTAACGGAAGGGTATGTCTTAATATGCAATTTGCTTGCTCTTTCTGTCACGGGCAGTTTGGTTTGCACAAGGTCCGAAAACGCATCACATTTGCGCGTTGTTGATTCCATACTAAGCGTTATTCCACGGAATGATTTTGACGATGCTAGTTGAGGTATAGAGCAGATCGTGTCCAGTTCTTGCCACACATCCTCCATGACCAAATCAAAATCAGGTATACGTATCTGCGGACCAGGTTCCAGGCGGAACGACAAATTCTGAATCACGTTTCGACGAGAGATGTTCTTCATCAATTTAATGATCCAAAGGAAGATATGGCGGATCTCAGAGAGGCAGTGGGAAAACTGGATGATGTTATGTTGATCAGATGAGGAAACTGATTCAAGTCAATGAAGATAGAATCCGGGTCGATTTGTAAGATTGGATTGAGAACAACGTAGAAAGAGCATGTTACGCAACCGAGTTGTATTTGTAAGTTTTCGAGGGAATTGGATGTTTGTCGCAAGATGGGTTCAATTACCGACAGGGGAATACTGCATACGGTCGCCTCGAAAGTCTTCACTTGGGACAGGTCTACAATGTGCTCCACGGCATATCTGGGGGATTGGACCAATACACCAGGTATTAGCCTCAAGAGACTATCAACGGTGATCGACAACGATTCTAGTTTGGGAAGCTCTTTTTGGTTCATTGATAGTGGCAGCCTGAGAAAATTCGTCAATGACAGATGTTTTAAAAGGGGAGGAAGGTTCTGAACAAGATCTGGGGGACAATCTGTGAGGTGATCCAAAGTGATGTCTCGAAGTGAGTGAACAATCATCAGGAGCACCACAGCATCCTTCAACCCGGGGGACATACGGCACCACGGCAGACTGTGAAGCCAAAGTGAACGCAGATTAATAGGAAACGAGTCCCCTTCGCGAAAGAAGACACCTAATGCGTTTTCTAGATTGGTGGCGTCACCAACGTTCGGTGGAGTATAAATGGAAATGCTGAATATTTGTAACTCTTGTATGAATTCGATAAGATGTGGTGCCTGTTCGACGATTAAAACGAGGTTGATTGGTTCGCTTGGATTAGAGCCGAAGTTTGACTTGAAGGCGACAACAATGGAATGAAAGAGTATCTTCTGTGCCCTGCGACGGAACGAGCGACAGACAAGGGAACAAGACTTCAAGGTAGAAGTTTCGTCGGTTGATTGGCTGATTATCTCGTCAAATACTTCTGGGGGAAGGACGGGCCCGGGCGAGGTCATTTCGTTTTGGCTGACTCGAACGAGGGTGGGCAAACGATAGCAGAATTTATTATTTATTTTACGGCGCAAATAGACTCCAGTGCTCCACACTTAGGCTCTATCTCAGATTTTCGTATCAATATCATAGTAAGTACTAGGGCTCTCTGCTACGTTTCGCTGTACCAACGCCCTGCAGATGTATCGCAAACACCTGTGACAATGCCGTACTAACCAGTAGTGGCGACGGTCAACTTGAGACTTCCAATATCAACTCAGACTGCCGACTATCACCTGGTTATGTAGTCACTATCCCTGAGTTCACTCCCAGTACTGCCCCCACCAAAAAGTATCACCTCCCTATGCCCGTCCCACCATGCGATTTCCTATCTGGCTCGATCTGTACTTATTTGTAGTGTGAAAATACTCTCATGACTCACCAATTGCAGTTAAACGACCCTTAATCATTGGAAGGGTACGTATGTCCTAATATGCAATTTGCTTGCTTTCTCTGTCATGGGCAGTTTGCTTTGTACAAGGTCCGAAAATGCATCACATTTGGACGCTGTTGATGATCCCACAATAAACGTTATTCCACGGAATGATTTCGACGATGCTAGTTGAGGTATGAAACAAATCGCGTCTACTTCTTGCCACACATTCTTCATGGCAGATTCGAAATCAACCATATTGATGCCTGGGCCAAGAAAGAGGGAAAACGACAGATTTCGGATCACGTTTCTATGAGAGATTTTCTTCATCGTTTCCGTGATCAAAACGAGCAGAGAGGGTATCAGAGAGATGTCTTCATGGGAACGTTGTTTAATAGTTATGTCAGTCAGGTGAGAGAACCGATTCAAGTCGATGGAGACGGAATCCGGGTCGGTGATGTCTAGAGTAGGATTGGATTAGGGACAACGTGGAAGTAGCATACTACTCAACTGAATTGCTCCAATGTTAAGTGTTCGAGGGAATTGGATGTAGGTCGCAGGATCTGTTCAAACAATGGTATGAAAGATGATTTGGATATAACCCCGCGGAAAGTCTTCAGCTGGGTCGTGTTCACAATGCTCTCCACGGCATCACCAGGGAATTTGTCCAATCCACGACCTGTTCCCGCTAATAAATCATAGAATGCGATTGTGAGCGATTCTAGCTTTGGAAACTCTTTTCGGGTCGTTGGAAGGGACGAAAAGGTCGTGCCTGCCAATAACAGATGTTTTAAAAGAGGGGGAAGGTTCTGAACAAGATTTGCGGGACAATCCTGGCCGTGATGCAAGGCGATGTCTCGAAGTGATTGAACAGTCATCAGGAGCACAAGAGCATCCTGCAACCCGGGGGGGATACAGCGCCACGGCAGACTTTCAAGCCAAAGTGATCGCAGATTAATAGGGAACGATTCCCCTTTGCGAGAGAAGATACCCAATGCATTTGCCAGATCAGTGTTGTTTACGACGTCGAGTGGACGACAAATCGAATTGCCAAATATTTGTAACATTTGTACGTATTCGACAAGATGTGGTGCGTGTTCGACGATTAAAACGAGTTTTCTTGGACCATTATCAAAGTTATTGTCGGTGTTTGCAAAGTCGATATCGATGGAATGAAAGAGTATCTTCTGTGCACTGCGACGGAAAGAGCGGCAGACAAGGGAACAAGACTTCAAGGTCTTGTCGTCGGATAATTGGTTGATTATCTCGTCAAATATTTCTCGAGGAAGGACTGGCGAAGTCATTTCGTTTAGTTGAACGATGCGTGAAGCCGCAGCAACCAAAGTTGATCGATGCATTTATTTACGGCACAAATCAACGTTAATCGGCTCAAGGCGCACTAACTCAGATTTTCGTATCAATCGGAATCTGGCACCACGCGAACGTTCCAACAAAGAACACAAAGCATCCTGGGGCGTTCCGCTGTACCAACGCCCTTGTACAGGACGCCATCATCACCCCTGATTTGGCGGATGAGCATCCCTGACGTACCACCAGCAGAAGCGAATACTGCACTTCAGACTAAGAATTAGAGGAGATAATTCGTCCGTTGTACATGAGAGGTGGTATCTCGTGTACAACAACAAGGTCGAAGTGACAGACGATAGAAAAGTTGGAATTGAAAAGCGCCCGGTGTTCAACGGCTTTTAGGTTCCGCCGGTGGTTCGGTGAAGCTACCGAGTTCTGTCAACATGTAATTGAATTATCGCGGGAAAAGAGGTGAGTACATATGTCGACTACATAGCAACGGATTTATTAAATAACTGACGTTACTGTATCAAATTAGATGACAGATCGTTCCTTCGATGCGGATATATATATATTTGCGGACGGTGACAGTGCAGGGAACTTTTAAGATCCTGCGCATTGTAAGGAGTTGTTTATGTAGCAAGAAGCGCAGTTCGCGGTACCAGTAGAAAAGCTATTTGTGGATCGGTACAGCAAAGGCTGCACGGTGAAGACAATGAAGCTGATGGCACAGCCGGGGAGTGTCGAGGCGCACCTTGCGGCAGCGATGGTGAACGTTTTTGCATCTGAGAACAAACGATTATCCATGCAAAGAGCGGACATTGGCGGCTCTATAGGTAGCACAGCCGGTGAGCCGGTTAGACCAGGGACGGCGCTAAGAATTTGTTAAAAAAAGACATCAAATCGATTTTTTTCACGCTTTCTCCTCATCGATCATTGCCTTGGTATCCTCACGCTCTTTTAACCCACCCACTCTTTTGATGTTTACACCACCCCCTTCTCCCCGACCACCGTCGTGTAGTCTGAAGCACCCACACGAGCAGCAACTCGAGGCTGCCTCGCATTCTCAGCTACACGAGGACCCAGAGCAACAGAAGAAAGCCGTCGGTCGTCAGACGAAGTGGTCCATTCTCCTCGTGCCCTTCGTGCTCATTGCCATCACCGCATCGACGAGGTACTTCACCCATCCTGCCGTATTCGACCTCTTCACAAGTGGGTTCTCGTCCACGGTGAACGTGGCCGCACTACACAAACGCCATGGCGGCGGCGACTTGAGACGACGAGATGATGCGTGGCAGTCCGACTCCTCCTCGGGCCTTGCTCCTACCGCGAGTGGTGGCGCCGGAAACAGTGGCGGCAGCTCGGGAACAGTAACAGGGTCGGCATCTGCGACACCTTCAACAGCGCCTTCAACGACATCTTCCCCGACTTCTCAACCCCTTCCTACAATTCCCTCAAACCCTCCCACACTCCCGACGCCCTTCCCGCAACCTTTCTCAGCGGGCATACCCACCGACAATATGTCCATCGGCTGTCTCAATTTTTTCAACGCGATGGCAAACGCAGTTTCTTTTCGACAGTGTCGGCCCTTTTCACTTCTTCTCCAGAGTTCCGACGAATTTATCACAGTGAGTGTTTGCTTTTTAGCCTCTTTGTGAATGTGCTTGTGGAACACATAAGAGCGTACAGGCGCAATCGAATCTGACGCTGTCGAACACGCTGGTGTGGGGAACGTGTAATGTGACACCGGGGAAGGATCACTGTATACAGACGATGACTTCGTATGCGGATCAGTTGCGGAGCTCGTGTCCAAATGAACTGCAATCGGACGTTCAGCCGATTGCTTTGGATACGTTGATAGGTATGCGTCCTGTTCTTCAGTTTTCAAGCTCCAAACATCTCACTGTTCGACAGCCCTAGAAGCTTACAGCCTGATGTACGACGCAGCATGCACCCTCGTCGACCCAACTGCAAACACATATTGCTTCATCAACGCCGCGCAAAACAGCAATCCTTCGGACCTATACTTTTACCAACTACCGATCGGACTGACGTTCCCAACCAACGCGTCGCCGACATGTTCGACGTGTTCAAAAGACCTACTAGCACTCTATTGGAGTGCGCTAGGGGACAACACCCAATCACCCAATCTCAGAACGCTTGCGACGACGTATAACTCGGGCGCGAAAGCCGTGGATGCCGTGTGCAACTCTAATTTTGCAGTCACGTCTTCCGCAACGTCAATGATGCATGAGGTACGGTGGTCTATGGCTCTCGAACACTTGCTTCTTCCCCTTGTCCTGGGACTATGGTTGACTCGGACACTTCTATGAACTGTATATGCGTTATCATCTCTGCATCTCACTATATTTATTGCTTGCCGCTCTTCATTTAGTGTTCTCGAACCATTTTTTTCCCATGGGATACTGGTTGTTTCTTTTCCAGTGTGGTATTCTTGTATACAAGGCTGTTTCCGGATCTTTTTGCATGGTATGCGGCGGCGAAGTTGCATTCATAGATAGTAGTTGACCTATGTCAGTTGCAATATGACAATTCTAGTGTGGTGATAGCAGCAAGCACTCTGTATATTGGCGAGAAAAGCTGACCGGATGATTTGTAGTCAATTTATCCCTGCTACCATAATTCTTGTAATTTGGAAACACATGAGGATCTGCCGTAAGGCCTGGACGATAAGTACTCATCATAGACAAATCTTAATTGTATTATGTTCAGTGCAACTTCCAAGTCACACTACAACGGAATCAAGAGGCGACTATGGACGAAAATCCACAGGACCTAGACTAGTAAATGTACGGTAGAAACAGAATGTGCCACTCTCGGCGCGGGCTTGCCTTCGTCAACACCGACTCCTGATACCGAGGCGGAGGACTAGACAGAAATAAGTTTGCCCCAGATCGCATGCTCCAGAACTGCAGCAGACGAGCCATCCTCTGACAATACCAGCATCCTTTCCATGTCCTTGAACATAGAGTCCAAATATTCGGCAGCTCCAGAAAGGTGGGCAACGTTTGCACATGCGGCGTGGACCGCCAAGTAGTCTCGGGAAGGGAGCGGAAAGTTGATGGGGTCGGTAGTAGTGAATTTTACATCTGGAGGGTACTGGTGAAGGAGAATAGGAATCGCCTTCACATCGTACGCATTTTCATACTCATTTTCGACACCCTGGATGTGAGGTTAGTTAACCTTTTGCGTGATAGATGTGAAATAGTCCATACTGCGGGGTATTTCGGCTCGAGCCACAAATCGAAATTGTCAAAGAAGAAATGTATGTTGAGTTCCAGTGTCATGACATTTTCTAAGCGATGTATCCGATCGCCGTTGAGTTCGTCCGACAAATTTTCGCGGCCGCTAAAGCGGGACAGAACGGTCTAGGCAGAGACAGCATAGTTAGCCTGGGAAATTACTTAAACCTCTAGATTGACATGTGAAGAGGAAACAGGACGCACCTTACTGGATCCTTCACTGACGCCTACGTTTGTCGACTCGGGGAATATATGCACACACACTGTTCCTGCCAAGTTTCCCTGAACCTTTTGCATCAATTCCGCACATTTCAAGGCAGAAGTCACGTCGTACGCCCCCGAAACAACGCACTTAAATCCATCACGAACCAACGCCTTTAAGACGTTAATCGCAAGACATCAGGACATGGGTGGATTTGGACTCGCCTTGATTTTTGCCGTCTGGTGGCTATGGGATGCTTCTTCGAGCTTGGTCGCGACCAGGTCTTCCACATTACCGAACGATCGACGAGAACGATGAGAAGATTGGGCAGGAGTCCGTGCTTTTGCAGTTCGAACTATATTTGTTCAAAACATGAAGAAAAGGACAGGATACCGATGCGATTAAATAACTCACAAACTCGAAGAGCATGATTATAGTACAACTTTCCGAGATCAAGCAACTGCTGCTTATCCCCTGCCGTTGACGAAACTTCTCGTACGAGATGACTCAGTCCCGTGTCAGTTGGCACGTGGTGGAAGAAATGTCCGACGATGCGGCAGTACATGAGAGAACGCTCTGCTTCCTCCCGTCTACTCTTTTTTGCGGCGGAGTCGTCGATATCGGCCAGGATCGTCTTCTCCAGTCGCAAGAGCATATTATATGCGTTGACACCACCGGCCATATGCTGCACATTGGAAGGGACTAAAGAAGGGAGTGGAGTGCTGGGCATGAATGATAACCGTAAATGAGGTGAGGGGGACTGGTCGAACCCCTACCTGCAGTGTTCCGCCACGCGAAAAGTCCTGTGACTAGGAGCTTCAATCACGTGACTGCTGAATGGTAACTTGAACTTGAAGGGCATTGTAATAGCACATCACTTATTTCTGTAATATCATGCCCTCCACTGCGCAATCCCTCCCCGAGGACGTTATCCGAGAAATCCTCAAATACTTTGCGGCACCGCTGCTCACCCTGATAGACGGAAGTACGCAGGAGTTTCCGTGGTACCTTAGCCACGTCTGTTCATCATGGAGAGTCGTCTTTCTCTCGATGCAGCAGGAATTTTGGAACAAATTCTTACTATACCCCGCAATATCTCGAACGCACGAATCGGAGCAGCAATGTACAGACATTGCAGCAGCATTCTTAGAACGTAGTAACGGAAAACCGTTCGCTTTCGAAATCCACCGCAACTCCCGATCCCGCCTCATTCTAGATACGTTCTTGTGCGAAGCAACACGCTGGCAGGATGTGTCGCTTGCCATTGGGGCGAAAGAGATCCCAATCCTCGAGTCAACCAAGGGCCGCCTTTCCCAACTTCACTCCCTCACGTTGGTGGTCAGTCCGGCTGTCAGGGCATCGAGGCGGCCCAATGCTATCAAGGTACCCCAATCTTGCAGCGGGATTTTTACGGATGCTCCTCACCTGACACGCGTCAGGCTGTCGGAGCTGTCAACTTGGCAGTTTAATTGGTCGTCGTTGATCTCTCTCGAGTTGATCAAACCGGTTGATAATCCCTACTTGCTGCAAGCGTTGCCTCACATGCAGAGTCTGGAAAGGTTATTGGTAAACCAACCACACTACGCTCATTACAATTACGTCAGGACAGAACCAATATCACTGCCGCGTCTTCGCGTCTTGACCATATTCGGATTTGGTCTACTTCCGATTCTGGTGTCACCATCTTTAAATGAATTGTACATCGACGTTGAACCCTGCAACCCCGTGTGGGATAACGCATTAGCGGTCTGCTCCTCATTTTTGCGACGATCGTCTTGCACAATCCAACGTCTAGGTTTAGTAGGGACGGCATTCACTATGGACATCACGGAACAGATTCTGTGGCTCACTCCTGATCTTCGTTTCCTCAGCATCTACGTTGACGACGACAAGTGGCTGTTACATTTGCTTGCTGAAATGACTTCCGGACAGCTGCTATTAGTGCCGAAAGTGCAATCGTTACGGATCATGTTTTCACCCATGTTTCAACATCACCCAGCAGCGCTGTTAACCTTGATTGCATCCCGAACGGCAGAATCTATTCCCCTCGAATCACTGCTAAAAGAACTTACCATCGCCCTAGAAGACACCAGTGATCTGGAAATTTTCAGCTTACTGCAAGGAGTAGGATTGGACTGCAGGGCACGGAACTTGGATATTCAGTTTAGGATTGTATCTCCTGTCGGCGCGGATAGCGATCTGGGTCGTATTTCCGGCGAATATGATAGGCAGTTTCAGGATGACTTCACCATAGATTTGGAAACCTTGTGAAGATTCTGACAATGCTGTAGCACATGTGAGCTTAATTACAGATGCAAGTAAGAATCGTAGCTCGTTTCTTCACAGGTGCCAGATTGCACGTCAGGCAAAAAGTGGCAGGACCCAAAGTGCTCGCAAAGCAAACGGCGTGATGTCATGACACTGAATCCCACTGTACATTTCTCATTTGACAATCTGTACTTGTGGTTCAAGCCGACAGATGTACTATTTCACATCTATCTAAGTATGCAAGGAGGTTAACTAACCCCACATTCAGGGTACAAAGTGGTTGGATCTCCTTCACGAGTACCCTACAGTTGTAAAATTCACCACTCCCCGATCCCATCAACTTTCCTCTCGACTACTTGGCACTCCATGCCACTGCACATGTGCAAGGTTGCCCGCCTTTCTGCGGCTGCCGAATATTTGGACTCGATGTTCAGGAACATGGAAAAGATGCCGGTGGACATCTCGATCCAAGTTTGCGCTGAGCAGTCCAGATCGCATGCTCCAGAACTGTAGCAGAAGAGCTATCCTCTGACAGCATAAGCTAAAAGAGTCCTGAAACAAGCGAACAAACACACGAGCTCAACGCAACGATACATCTCCGTCAGCGGTACTCGCCCATGGAATAGCCGAGCCTTTTTGTCATTTGCAACGACTTTCGCCTCAAAATGGATAACACGCTGACGTTCTTCTCGAACATTGCTTCGGAACCGTACCAGATTTTGTCTCGCATGCAGTAATGGAATTGTCTATAGGGGGTAAAACCGCGAAAGTGGTGTGAACAAGAGACAGACAGGGTCATACTTAATGCAGCGCAGCAGCGGACACTGCAGCGGCAAAGCAAGCAAGCGCGACGCGTGCACGTGATTGAACCTAAAGGCCTAAACTCTCATTCCGCCACGATTGTTATTCATGTTCGGTACTCCACTCCCATCTGAGCTCCATCTCCGTGTGCAGCATCGCGCCGGTGCTGTCAGCGCATATCAAATGCTCTTCCGACTGGAGAAGACGGTCCTGGATGACATCGACTCCGCCGCAACAAAGAGTGAAAGGGAGAACACAGAGCGCTCCCTCATGTACTGCCGCATCGTCGGACATTTCTTCCACCATGTACCAACTGACGAGGGACTGAGTCATCTCGTACGAGAAGTTGCCTCAACAGGAGGGGATAAGCAAAAGTTGCTTGATCTCGGAAAGCTGTACTATAATCATGCTCTTCGAGTTTGTGAGTTAATCGCATCGGTCTCCTGTCCTTTTCCCCATGTTTTGACCAAATCCAGTTCGAGCTGCAAAAGGACGGACTCCTGCCCAATCTTCTCATCCCTCTCGTCCATCATTCGGTACTCTGGCAGACCTGATCAAGGCCAAGCTCCAAGATGCACCGCAAAGTCATAAGACATCAACAGACAAGGCGAGTCCAGATCCACCCATGTCCTGATGTCTTGCGATTAACGTTTTGAAGGCGTTGGTTCGTGATGGATTCAAGTGCCTTATTTCGGGAGCGTACGACATAAATTCTGCCTTGCAATCTGCGGAATTGAAGCGAGCGGGTCGGGGAAACTTAACGCCGACACAGTGTGCGCATATATTCTCCGAGTCGACAAACGTAGGCGTCAGTGAAGGATCCAGTCAGGTGCGTCCTGTTTCCTCTTCACATGTCAACCTAGAGGTTTAAGTGATTTCCCAGGCTAACTATGCTGCCTCTGCCTAGACCGTTCTGTCCCGCTTTAGCGGCCTCCAAAATTTGTCGGACGAACTCAGCGGCGATGGGGTACATCGCTTAGAAAATGTCATGACACTGAGTCCCACCGTACATTTCTTGTTTGACACTTTGTACTTGTGGCTCGAACCGACAGTATGGACTATTTCACATCTATCCATGCAAGAGATTAACTAACCCCACACTCAGAATACTGAAAATCAGTACAAAGTGACGGGGCGTGATCCTGATCTCTTTTACGAGTACCCTTCAGTTGTAGAATTCACCACTCCCGACCCCATCAACCTTCCGCTTCCTTCCCGAGACTACTTGGCGCTCCATGCTGCATGTGCAAAGGTTGCCCACCTTTCTGCAGCTGCTGAATATTTGGACTCTGTGTTCAGGGACATGGAAAAGATGCTGGTGTTGTCAGAGGATGGCTCATCTGCTGCAGTTCTGGAGCATGCGATCTGGACTGCTCAGCGCAAACCCATTTCCGTTTAGCCCTCCGCCTCGGTATCAGGAAGAACAGGAGTCGATGTTGAAAAACGGTGACGAAGGCGAGCCCGGGATTGTTTGGAGATACCCTGTCTACCCTTGCGAATGGTTTGCCGAGAGCGGCAAATTCTGTTTCTACCGTAACCTTGGCGCTCTCCTCGGACCATAATGACTGGAGTCCTAGGTCGAGTCGCCCCTCTGCTTTGATGCAATTGATGACCTTGATGATAATGAGCCTGACAGATATCATTTTCATCGTAATAACAAATGTACAACAAAGTTACAGAAACGGAAACACACCCTGTGTCGCGGTGAATAAATCGGCGTTGTAAGATAGTTCAGATTATGCATTGTGCATTGTGATTATTGAGCCTGAATATAAATTTGAATCTGTATTCATGTGAACTTTTGGCTTATTCTTGACAAGCACCGCGTTCATCTTATA
>KN818244.1:234456-257376 GCA_000827485.1 Amanita muscaria Koide BX008 | reverse complement strand
TACTCATGTTCAAAATCGAGATGAGAGCCACAATTAAATCAAGATAAACCAAAATGAACCATCCCTGGAAGTGGAGCTTGTATTATCCAATCTAGCATAGCGGACAGTGGACCGTGACGTTTCTTCGATGGCTGCACACCAGTCAACTAGAGATGGGATGTATATCATAGATAGTCGATGTCGCTTGGCTTCAACCAAGAGCTGCACGAATATTTATACAAATTTAAGATCAATACTATGCCGACTTTGTGCTCAATTCTATCGTGTTCGCATCAAATGATAGTTTACATGTCGGTAAGCTTAATAACTCACCACAAATTGCTTAAAAGCTTCAAAACACTGCAATATGATGCGCCTGTTGAGCAAAGGCTTCATAACCATCATTGACCAGCCTCTCAGGGGATGGAACGGGAGGAATGAGCTTTTCGACAGTGGTGACTTGGGGCGGATACTGCGTAGTCGCAAGGGATATAAGAAGTTCCTTTGTCACGGGTATCTTGTAGAACGTCGGCGCGGTTCCGATCATAGTAATACCGGCAAATGTTTTAGATTGGAGCGGTGGTAATCCTGCTGCGCGGAGGGCTCTGTTGGTCTCGTAAAAAGCCGCTATCGCCTCCGCAATAAGCTGCGGTTCGGGATCGTCCCTGGACAGATGGCGCTTAGAACGTGTTGCATGTCAGCAAATCTTCGACACGAAGGGGTTTACGGACCGTATCCTCTTGCACGAGCAGAAGATACTTTGCACCTGAACCTGGGCGCTCCATAACGCAAACATCTGTCTTGGCATCCACACGTTGTCCACACATTTCGAATCCCATCTCTTTTCGCAGGTGTATGACGCGGCGGCCTTCATCGTAGCCCATCATCTTGAGAAGAAAGGCAGCAAAATCGTCAACAAAAGACTCTTCGCTTGTCATAGCGTCTTCCATATAAGCGAAGAAGTCCATATCGGCTTTGTGCAACGAGCCAGCGGGTTCTTCCAAATTATCGAGGATCACAGGCGACACCGTCCGTGATCCGAGGCAAGTTGGGGCTGCCAAAGAAAGTTTGTGTATTTACGGTGTTGACTCTGATGTTGAAGGCAATGAGTTCGTTCATCCCCCAGTTGCTACCAGATTTTGCGGAACGTATAGTTTGCCATGAGATCCACAAGATTCGTGACTCAAGTAGTCACAATGATGTACACCCGTAATCTTCTCGACTATCCACAAATTCTGGAGGGCTCGTCACGAAGGGCTGGTACCAACATCTTTGAAAATATGCACGGTATCATGAGAGAGCTGAAGGTTGAGACTTGATTAAAGTTCATTCTTGGCTTCCCTCGTTCTTGGTATAGAGGCTGGAAGCCTGGCGGTATGCGCACTGCCGGGAACGCTCCAGACGGGGATGACAGTGCCCTTTTATGACGTGGTGGCGAGAAGGGTGCCATGAACATCCCCGCTGGACGTAATGAGGTAGCAGCGGAGAGTGCTGGTGTGGCGGTAAGCGGTGTGTTGATGGTAGAGACAGGTAAGCAAGATAAGAGCTATCAGGTCGTGGCTTACACAGCATTGAAATCGAGTCTGTCATTATCCACGTATGTAAAGATCATCGATCATCTGCTTCAGAGACCAACCTAGAACACCCTAGTATGAGCCCTATGCTGGCGTGGGAGTTTTCCGCACATGACATTTCCCTCGACTTCAACAAGGCTAGTTAACCCCATTTCCTACTGGTCAAAACGAGTGTTGTATGCGGATCGTGGTATCATTGTCTTGAACAAGCCCAGCGGCCTCATCTGCCAGACAGAAAACGATGACAACGCCTACTCTGTCCGTATCACATCTACCACCACGTTTCAACACTCCGTTGACTAATTTGATAGCCCGACTCAACGCGGACGAGCTTCAGCGAATGCTTAGACAGTAAGCTCTCAAGCAACCTTACTCTCCAGGCTTACCACCTCACAGGTCTCCGACAAATTTTCTCACTGAGTTGCAATCCCTATCCCGTCCACCGGCTTGACAAGGTCTTTTTTTTTAAATCCCGTTCTTATCGATCGACTGTGACAGTTCTCTCAAGGGCACTACAGGAACGCTTTTATTGGCAAAAACGTTGCAGTCTGCCCAGAGTATTTCTCAGCAGCTCCAACAACGAACGGTCGAGAAGTTTTATCTCGCCTTGGTCCGAGGAGGGGACAAGTCTTTTCCGGTGAAATCTGGCGTGATCAATGTTCCTCTCCAATATCACAACGGCACAGCAAGCCTTGCCCGAAAGGGAAAGTCTTCCTTGACGGAATGGGAAGTTTTAGCTTCGTCTGTGCGTGTGTCGTACTCCGTTCCCTGCTGGTGCCTTTCCTCACGTACATACGCAGCCTGTCGCTCCATTGACGTTACTCCGCTTCAAGCTCATGACAGGTAATAAGCATCAGCTACGAGTCCACGCAGCACAATCTCTTCTTGGTAAGCGATCTATCACCTTTTGAAAATCATGTGCTCAACGTGAAAAAGCGCCTATTCTCGGAGACCATGTGTATTCAAAGACAGCGCAATCACCTGTCATAACAACCTTGACACAAGTTCCCGAGGATCGTATGTATCTCCATGCGCATGAGGTATCGTTTTTTGTAAGTTGTTACCTAATTTAATGCTATACTCCGTTACTCATTGCTTCCGTTCTGGTCACTAGAAGTACCGTCCTTCTGGGCCTCATAAACGCTTTCGGCTCAGTATCCGGGCACCCCTACCCCATGACTTTTCGAGAATATGTGCAGACATGAAGATGAATGTGAATTCATCCGATTCTCGTGGTGGTATATTGGTTAATGGAGTACATGCTGACGAAGGACAGGACGTGATCAATTACTGTACAAAGGAATAAATAATGCTGTAAGTATGAAGTCGAAATTCTATGCTAGTTATTGATAGGTAATGTCCCAACGTAATCAATTGTTGATTCTGAACATGGTGGAATGAATGAAGCCCAGCTTACAATTACCGCACCGTGCTTGATGCCTGGACTTGAGCGTTCTGGTTGTTGTTCTTGGCAACAGTAGCCCCGAGTGCCTGGCCAAGGCCGACTGCAATTGCGCCAATGGCTTGGACAGCGCCTGAAGCCAAGACTGTACCACCAACGCCAGCGCTGATAGCAGGCAAGGCAGGTAATGACCCTGCCGTAATTAGAATCGCGCTTATGATGCTCATGGCCTTGGGATGTTCATTTGTCAGAAAGTCGATTGCGGTACACGCGTTCAACAGCCATACAGGCGCCTTTGTCTCCACTGAGACTGGAATAACGTCAGCGAGGGCTGATACATGAACATGGAGGATCTCACCTTCTTTCCCCTCGTCCGCAGATTTGGTCGATATTGGTACGAGGGAGTCCGATTTGATTTTGCTCACTGTAGGTCGTGTAGACGACTCGTCAAGATCGTCTTTGCTCTTCAGGGGCCAGAAGAAGTCCGTATTCGACCTTTGTGGACGTCTGGGTGTTGTCGTCGTCGTCGCGTCGTCGACAGAGTTCCTCCGTGTACCGAAGAACGTACTTGCTCGGGTCGGTGTAGGCCTCGGAAGAGTCCCCGAAGAACCTGCAGGGACATCTACCTTCTTCTCTTCCTTCTTTCTGCTGAACCAGAGGCTCAGACCCTTGCCCTGGACTTTAATAGTCTCAGTAGCAGCGGTGTCGATGGTCCCTAACGGGCAAAGGTAAGAAAGGAGATAATAGAAACGGATCGTTCGAGAACGTACAGCCCATGTTCAGCATGGCTAGTTTGAATTTCTTCCAGGTCCAGCGATATGATCCTCCATTGACCCTGGACACGACAGCCTTGACTTCGTCGAACCTGGGGGCATTTCAATGAACATCCTCCATCTCCGAAGGAGACCGACCAACGTACCTTGATTTCGCCTTGGGTCCCATGAAGTGCTGCGCTACTCTGTGCCAGCACTCCTCCGGTACGCCTCTTTCGACGCAACCGGCTTTGATCTCCTCTAGCCATTGTTCAACCGGTGGATCTTTCTTCGCGTTTCCCTTGAAACGCGGGCCATCTTTCCATTGTTCGAGCACTGGCTCGAGGTCGAAAGGTTTGATTTTGAAAGCGTCAAGCATTCTGAGCGGAGATGAAGAAGAAGAGAGAGTTGCTATCAAGGAATGTTGGGGAAATCATAAAGGTGGTCGAGGAGTGGGATTTATATAGATAGTCAAACCTCCGGCCTCATTGTTTGCACGCGCGCGCTCCTGGATGGGAGGAATAATACATTACAAAGTTTACAGGTGACCGGTGGCTCGTGGAGAAGGCTCACCTATCTGCCCGTTGGGATCGAAATGAAAGGCACGTTGCAAACGCGACGAACGGATGTTCCTTGCTTTCCAGTGCTTGTGATGCACGAGCCTTCCACTATTACAAATGTCCATTTCTCACCCCATATTTGCTATAGCGAGCGCGTCCAGAAGGCATACAGCATCGAATATATATAACTGGGAGGAAGGTGCCAGAATTGCTAAGTGCATAGCCACATAACATGTCTTTGTGATTTGGCGTGGCGACCCTGACCCCAAATCCAGGGACACATTTCATCGGCGAATGTGAGCAACAAAGTCTAAAAACTACGAGCCTAAGTAGAGCGACAGTCAAGGAAGAAGAGAACCAAACGCCCGAGTCGGATAAAGAAACGAAGCTTGGGTGCTCTTTCGGAAAGTCGCTCACACCGAGTCTCCTGACTTTTGAAGCTTGACAGCTGGACTGGTGGATTCCAAACTCAAACTCTAGAAGCTTCCGAATATGTAATACAAGCGCCGATGACGCTCGATGATGTCGAGCACTTGCCGAAGCCCATCATCAACGATCATTTATGCAGGTACTGTACTTTCCGGCTGCCGCTATGATGCAACTCACTGCACAGTTTAAAATAGATTAGACCCTGCTTCGATGTGTGACGCATGAAATTTGAAATGCCATTACTCGCAACTTGTTCAATGCGATGACGGCGGCCATTGGTGAACTAGCGGCTCGGCGCATCATGGACCCCCTAACCCAAACATTCCCTAGGTACTGCTTATACTCGCGATGAGCTCTGTTTACGAATAGGGACAGCTCCATGGACTGGCCTCAGGCGCGATGGCGTCATATGCGGCCCTGTTTCGGACTATATATGTGCGGAGTAGCTGTGAGTATGCGAAGGGTTTAAGACTTGGTCCGTAAAGGTCTTAATCCCCGGTTTTATTTTTAATAAATCGTCCTAACATAACCAACAATTTCCGGATAGTTGGCCTTCAAAGCTTCAGTGGCGAATACATTATCTCATACTACGCTAATCGTCGAAGTCATTCAAGGTTAGGATTTATCGATTCGATATCGGATGCCAGGTCACTCCTATATCCTATAACAGGTTTGAAGCTGATTTAACCTTGGTGAAACATACGTAGTTTTCATTTTACACACGGGTAGTATCCTGGCCAATATGCGTTGATGGCATCGCGTTCGATCACTGTATCGCAAGGCGTCGCTGTCAACTGGCATTCGTGTTTTTCTCCGGAAACGGTCCAGTCATGACTCATCGCTCATTGCTCAACCTATGTAGTGAGTGACGTTCAAACAACCATTGATGTGACCATAACTCCTTTTGTCTCATTCCAGTTCCTGTCAATCAACCGCAGCAACATAATGTTTTTCCAGAAAGAGGCGTTCATCCCTTCTCCAGTTCGAATCAGTATACTGCGCGGCGGTGTTGCTGAGTATGCACCGTTACACTCACGTCTTAGCTGACACTCAGGCGATCCTGGTACATCAGTCCAAGCGTTTATGTCTCTACTGGTCGGGACTCTGAAACGTTTCGGACATGTGCGAGAAAGGGTGAATTACATGATGGGTCTCAACATCGAACGGTAACTGTAAGTTACCGGATTTCGTGGAAATTCGTTTCCGCCGATGTTTATGAGATGGTTCAGGACACGATCTATATCAACAGCGGTATCGGAACTTTCCGCCCCGCTAACATGGGCTTGTAAAAATTTCACAGGTACAGGATTCACTCGACTGTTCAGGCGTTCCGCAGGCACAAAATCCACGCGTTTGGCTAAGTTACAAACCCCTTGTTGGTATCCTGAGACATTTCGAATTTTCACTCGACGGCGCTTTATTCATTTCTTGTTCTGCGGAAAATGCATACCACAGTATCCAGGGAAAATTGAAGATCTGGGACGCAGCCACCGGCACACCCATTTTTGCGATCACAGGTCACAGGTTCAACCGCAGTTGCCAATGACTTTTCTACAGTCGCTACATCCGAGGAACAACGCTCTACAACGTGAACGGGAGCGCGAGGGGCACGATATAAATTGGCTCTCTCATCTGGGTTGCGGCAGCGTTGTCTGGCGGAACCATTTGGCTATGGGACAGTGAGAATGCCAAATTAATAGACTGCTTCGATGGATTTCGCAGCAGCGGTCAGCTGCAATTTTCTCGCACTGGCATTAATTCATCGGTGAATGGTATCAAACTGCGAGATGGGGTCAGCGGGAAATTCGTCGCCGATCTGCGATGCGGATTACAGTGGCTTTCTCACCAGACTACACTCGTCTTGCCGTTGGGTATGATGATCGCAATGCGAACCTCTGGGATATTCAATACTTAACTTTGAATAATTGTACCCTGGACACGACCACTAACGTGACCATAACTCTTTCAATTAATCGCTCCAATAACGTAACATTTTCTCAGAAGAAGTGTTCCATGTAAACAAGAGCTACTCTTCAAACGATCATCTATCCCCTCTCCAGTTTATATTAATGGCTGAAACTCTGGTGACTGTCCCCTGACTGCGGGCCGAGCGCATCAGTCCCATATATGTCACCATTAGTGTTAGAACTCTGGAAATTTCGCTTTCAGTCATGTGCAAGAAGGGCGAATTACGATGATAGTAAGTTATGGCCGTCTTTATGAGACGCGATTCAGGTTCACGATTGTTATCAATAGTCTTACCGGAACTTTCCGCCCCGCCAGCACGGCAAAAGCTCCACGCTGCCACGCATTTGGTCTAATGCGTTGACATCAGCAGCCCTCACATCGCGGTCAATACTATACTCCGATCAATATTGAGTAAGGGTAAGGATTGGACAAGAACTATATGAAACGTACTAATTTCTATTCCAACCTTATAAGACACGGCAATAAGAGGCTCTTGGCCCAATTGTCGCCACTGAGCCTCACATTCAAACCTAAACACGTCAAATCACACCATCCTCCGTGTGCAAAGTTATGGCTCAGGATGCTATGATGGAAGTATTGTATTATGGACAAATACGACTGGTAAGTCTTTTGACGTGACCAAAACATTCCAAGCATCAATCCTCATTCACATCCAAAGTATACTATGGGTAAGTATCATCACTTTGTCACTTTTGGTTCCGGGTATTAAATCATCAAGTTGCCTGTATGACATTGATGGTACGTGCATCAATCAGTCTTTCGAGTTAGCACCGTTGACATTAATTTCAGGTATATGATCATCTACACACACTACCAATGGAAATAAGATACATGTGGTTGTCGCGAAGGTTGACCACAGTCAACGTACTATATTATATCACCAAGTACGGTATATTCTTTTCTGTTGTTGAGCTGTACAGTTCGTTCTTTAACACCTGACAATGCAACTCAATGATTGAATCGGGTTTTAGGACTTTTCAACCGTTTCATCACTGTGCAAGAATGCCATTACACAATTTATCTATACGGTACGCATGCCATCTTGTCCACTTAATGTTACTCGTGAAATGTTGGTGTCACAGCAACCTTCAGTGTATCAATTATATGGGCTGGAGAAGCGGTGCTCGGTATTAGAATCTGGGCCATATGGGGGAAGAATCGATACTTGACGATTGCATTGCCGATCATTTTCTGTGCCTTATTCATAACCAATTTCGTCTTCACGCTAAATTACATCGGCTCCCTGGAATGTACGTCATGCCAATTGCGAGTTGCATATTTTCTCTTCTGATATTAAAATAGATGGACCGTCTCCTGCTCCACAATTTATCAGCTGCTTTGTGACGAAGGCAAACGAAAACGTATTCGCTATCCTCGTATGCATGCCTGCATGGGTCGCTTGTGCGTCAGTGCAGTGATATAATGACGAGAAACCACTCAACGTTTCCCTCAGTGATGCTTGTCCTTTTGACCACCTCTGCGTATCTTGCATGTAAGACACCTTTCATTGTCATAGAGACGTCGTTGAGTTTGCACCAGATAAAAGTGGTGGCAATACACGGTTTATAAGAATGATTTATCAAGAAGGTCACTTACTTGACCGTCAAATTGCGCCTAATGCATATTAATTTTACAGGGATTATATATTATATATATCTTCTTCGTAAGCGAGGAGCATCAATATGTGCGCTGTGTTGTGTAATGACCAGTACTCGCATTCACAGTTCTACATGGTGGAAATCTTGTCTTATTTTCCAGAGTGCCTGTAAGTCATTTCTGAAAGTTCTATCACGAATTCTGACACACGTTCAGCTAGAGACTGCTTCTGTGCTCTCGATGTGCGTTTTGCCAACCGTATTTCTTTCTACTTTCTTGATGGCATCCAGTCCCGTTAATTTTCTACATGTCGCATTGGCAAGCCGGGTGATCCTCCACATTCGAAAACAAGCAGACATGAGTTTGGTTCAAGACGGGGATGAAGAAATATGGACGTGATCATACACAATAAGTATCTTCAATCACAGACACATGCTTAGCATGGTTGAGCAAGAAGTTGGGATATGCGCATCATCAATCAGCTGAGAACCTTAAAGAAAATGGGAAGTTGAATGGCCGCAACACAAGGTGACTGCGTACTGGAGCCGTGGTCAAACACGACGCACGTACGTCGTTATGAAATCACGAAAAAACTGACGCACATTGGCATTGGACGCACAGAACTGCACATTCAATCAGTTCATAGCTTGTTTATTTCATGGGCATGAGTACACTGTACATAATGACATACGTACTTTGTTCATACGGTAATAAAGTCGGGAGAAGCGACTCGAAGAAGAAGAAAATAAATTTGTACCCCCTAAATGCGCTTGCATCGGGCATTTTCCCACCCGACTTGTAGTAATCTAAGCGGATAAGGGCATCTCATGAGTAAAGAATTGGCGCCGGCTGCACAGCGAGTGCAGTGGAGTTGCGGACTGATCTCAGCTGCGTGGGAAACGTCACTGTCACCTCCAGACTCGAGTGTAAACCTCGTTCTATAAATAGAACTCGGAACCTGGGCTCCAGCAACGTAACGTTTTCCAAGAAGAAGCGTTGCTACTCTTCAAACGATCATCTATCCCCTCTCCAGTTTGGTTGGTGAGTGTTCACTTTTACAATGATTAACGTCAAGCTGAAACTCTGACGACTGGGGCCCCTGACTGCTCGGAGTAGTGCATCTATCTGTCCCAACCTTCAATCGTTTATGTCTCTATCAGTGCTTGGAACTCGAGAAATTTCGCTTCAGTCATGTGCAATAAAGGCGACTCGAATTAGATTCAGAATGATGACGAGTCTTGACATTGAACGGTAAGTTACCTATCTTCGTGGAAATTCGTGTCCGCATGTTTATGAGATGCGATTCGGGGTGTATCAACAGTCTTAATGGAACTTTCCGCCCCGCAGTATCGGCACAAGCAGGCTCAAGCATTCGGTCCATTTCCATTCCAATCTTGTTTAGTTATAAGAAGCACAATAGATGTCATAACAACGATAAGAAGCACTCGGCCCAATTGTCGCCGCTGAGGCTCACTCACATTCAAAACTCAACTCGTCGAATGATAAATCGCACTTCCCCTCCGCCAAAGTCTGAAAGTCATGGCTCAGAATTCTTGTGTCGAATGCAATCCTATGATTGAAGTAATACTATATCGTTGGCAAATACGAATGGTAAGTCTTTTGCCGTAACCAAAGCATTCGAAGCATCAATGCTCATTCACGTCCAAAGTATACTGTGGGTAAGTATCATCACTTTGTCGCTTTCCCAGTACTAAAACCATCAAGTTTCCTGTATGGCATTGATAGTACGTGCATCAAATATTCTTTCGAGCTAGCACCGGCTGCACCACTGACACTAATTCCAGGTATACGACCATCTACATACACTGCCAATGGAGATAAGATACATATGGTCGTCGCGAAGGTTAACCATGGTCAACGTACTGTATTATATCACCAAGTATGGGATATTCTTTTCTGCTGTTGACCTATACAGTTCGTTCTTTAACATCTGACAATGAACCTCAATGTCTGAATTGGGTTTTAGGAACTTTCAACCATTCCATCACTGTGCGAGAATGCCAATACACAGCATATATATATTGTACGTGCCATATATTGCTGCTTGCATACTACTTTGTTCATTCAATATTACCCGTGAAACTTCGGTACCACAGCAGCCTTCATCGTATCAAGTCTATGGGTTGGAGAAGCGGCGCTCGGTATTAGAGTCTGGGCCATATCGGGAAAGAAACGATGCTTGACAATCGCATTGCCGATCATTTTCTGTGCCTTGTTCATAACCTATCTCGTCTTCTTGCTGGATTACCTCGGCTCCATGGAATGTACGTCATGCCAATTGCAAGTTGCATATTTTTCTCTTCTGATATCAGAATAGATGGACAGGCTCCTGCTCCACAGCTCATCCGCTGCTTTGTGACAAAGGCAAACAAAAGCATAGATGTTACCCTCGCATGCTTACCTGCATGGGTTGCTTGTGCGTCAGTGATACAATGACAAGAAACCACCTGAATGTTTCCCTCAGTGATGTTTATCCTTTTGACCACCTATGCGTATCAAGCATGTAAGACGCCTTTCACTGCCATAGAGACGTCATTGAGTTTGCACCAGATAAATGTGGTGGCAATACACGGTTTGTGAGGATGGTTTATCAAGAAGGTCACTTGCTCGGAAACTTGACCGTCAAATTGCGCCTAATGCATAATAACTTTACAGGGATTATATATTATTTATATCTTCTTCGTAAGCGAGGAGCACTAATTTGTGCGCTGTGGAATAACCAGTATTCACATTCACAGTTTTACATTGTGGAAACCTTATCCTATTTTATAGAGCACCTGTAAGTCATTTCTGAAATTTCTGTCACGAATTCTGACACACTTTCAGCCAGAAATTGCTTCTATCCTCTCGATGTGCGTTTTGCCACCTATATTTCTTTCTACTTTCCTGATGGTACTCAGTCCTGTTTATTTTCTACATGTGGCATTGGCAAGCCGGGTGATCCTCCACATTCGAGAACATGCACAGGAGAGTAACGCTCGTGTTGGATCTTATCAGAAATGAAGAAAGGTTGTGGGCATAATCATACACAATAAGTATCTTCAATTGCAGAAACATGCTTAGCAAGAGGTTGGGAGATGCAGCTGAGCCTTAAAGATTGAATGGCCGCAACAGAAGGGCGTACTGGAGCCACGGTTGAAAATAGCAAACATGTCGTTGTGAAACCACGAAAAACTGACATAAAGAAACTGCACCAATCAGTTCATACCTTGTGTTGCATTAGCTTATCTCATCGGCGAGAAGTCATGAGTACACTGTACACAATGACATACATACTTTGTTGAAGTCGGGAGAAGCGAAGTACATTTGTACTCGAGGCTTGTATCGGGCATTTCCCTCCGAATAGTAATCTAAGCGGACAAAGGCATCTCATGAGTAAAATATTGGCGCCGATCAGTTTTCACTGCACAGGGATTGAGGACTGATCGGAAACCGCCGCAGCTCGAAACTGTCTGGACATTATTGTCAGCAGTGGGACGAAACGGTTTTGCGGGATGATACTAGAACAAAGCAAAAAAATCCCGTTTAGATATTGAGGGAGTTGATATTTTGGTTCTTGTTCTGCTTAATCTATTGAGCGATGAGGAACGATCATCGTCTCGTTGCTATCCTGACCTTTCCAACATCACCGGCCTCCTTCTAGAATTCCAGTCCTGGAACTTCCTTCGAGAGGCATTGCTTCCAAATTCGGCGTATTCTCAGGAACCGTGTGCTGACCGCTATATGACCGAATTCTGGCATGCTGGCAAAGTTGAGCGCAGGAAAGCAAGCTTCTGTTCGAGGTTGTCAAGAACTTAGAAGTGCACCTTAGTATACAAAAGACGAAGGATCTTACTCGGGACTCTCGTGAATTGACACTTCGCAGTCGACAGACGCTAAGGCCCTAAGGAGCGCACTTCTTTCAATCTGCCTCCTGGTGAGATCCAACGGAACAGCACGTATCAAAGTTGATCGCTTACACTGCAGTCTATTGCCCAAATTCGAGAATTTCGTGATGCCTCCAATGTTAAACCCTGAAGGTTGCTTGATAGCGATGAAATGGACAACGAGATTGTCCCTGGCAGATCGATTCTTACGGAATGATAAGAATTCTGACGCAATGCAAACGAACTAGCTTAAATCGTAAGGGCGAAAGATGATCTCTGGTACAGAGAAACGGTCATTGTTCACTTGGTCGTTGTTAGTTGACATGTCCTTTATGTTCCCTCGTCAAGTCTGGCCACAATCGTGTTGGAAACTCTATGTATGGATCATTCCATTTGACCTCTATATAAAGTTTTTGGCGAACACACCTGCACGCTCCTAAATCTCGCGCGAAATCAGAAGTGAGAAAGCAGCATGATTCTTTCACATGTTCCATGGACCATTGTCGGAAGGAAACAAGTTCCTTCAGCTGGTTGATCAATGCGTTCTTCCGTTTTTGTGGGCTAGAAATATACATAGAGGCCGAAATCCGTACCTTTTCAGGCCCGATCATCATGGATGGGTGCGACGTGTGAATCTAGAACACACTCTCATACACTGCGGTTGCGGACTCAAGATGTGGTATCAAAGCTCCCGCTGAGGACTCAGTAATGAGCAAGAAGGAATTTGTTGTACCAAACCACCTCGAATGATTCTCACCCTAGGCATCTCATCCGAGAATATGCCCGTACGGCACCTTGAAGATATTTATGTCACGGTAGAAGTCAGGAACGTGGGAAACGTCGTGACTTTATATACGAAAATTATCTAAGCTGGGCAACTCCAGCCATTTGATCAGCTCTGCCGCCACTGCAATCGCTCCTTGCTCGAGATGTGCGTCGGTGTTTGGGCACTGGAACATCCGCAATACGCGCTGTAAGTTTTGATCCGGCGTGATAGCCGAACCTTGATCAGTGATAAACTGAAGCATGTTCTTGCTTCAGCATTCTGTGCACCAATCGTGATGAGTATCTGGAAAGGGCGACACAGAATGCTCATTTTCATAACTTTGGCGAGAAGACTGAAGATCATCCTGCTGATGTCCTATCAGGTCTTGATGTAAGAGCAGGTGGAACCTGGTTAGGCATTGGTCAGAATGGTAGAGTGGCACTATTGTAAGCATGGATACACAATTGTACAAGATACTTTCATGCTTGGGATAGGACGAATATCACCGAAGAACCCGTAAACTTTGGTACTTCTCGAGGCTCACTGGTCTCATCATTCCTTCGATCGGATCCTAGTCTGCCTTTGGAAGAAGAAATAACCAGAATGGTTGCGCAAGGTGGCAAATATTCTGGCTTTAACCTCGTGCTCTTCGCACCACGGCTCAAACCGGACGCCTCCTTGACCTACGAAGCCGCGTTGGTCACGAACCACGGCGCTGGCGGGGTTCTAAATTCGAGGCCCCTGTCTGCTGACGAGCGTTACTGTGGAGGAGTATCTAACAATATAGACGGAGCAGGAGCCTGGCCCAAAGTAAAGCGCGCAACTCAGGATCTTGATGCTGTATTGCAAAGCTTTCCGCCGTCTCCTTCGGAGGATGAGCTTATAGATCGTCTCATGGAAGTCCTTGCGTGAGCATCGTTTCTTCGTGCACCTGATTAACCTCTCAACTCAGCGTTCCATCTCGATTGTGGGGTCCATTCATGACAGCTGGCGTTGTGACGAGCCCGTGCTTGAACGTTCCCACTTCCGCAACACAGTGCAAGTGACGCCAATTCGATGCAAGCCAGGTAAGAACGGGGTTCCGGCATTGTCTGGCACACGCTTGTCCACAGTTATCCTCATCCGTGGGGACGGACAGGTGCGGTTTGTCGAACGAGACATTTGGCAGTTGTCACCCGATGGAAAGCCTGTTTTAGCACCGACCCCATCTATGCGTGATTTTCAATTTAAATTGGGTATCAATCAACGATTAAACGATTATCTGGAAACAGCATCATAGACTCACAATAGTACACTGTAGGTTGATCATATACCTATCGAAACTTTTCCGAGCTTGATCCGTTTGCGTAGGATGGTCTCTCGAAACAAAGCCAATCCAACGGGTTGTATATACCTTTTACGTAGAAGACTTGAGCAATGCATGAGAGAAAATGTCAAGTACTCGCCTCGGTGGAACCAGCGTGAATCACGTTCAATTCATATGCATACACCTTAGGCCCATTCAAAGAAAAAGAATAACACACCGTCGCCTAACGGTATCCAAAACATGACGCAATGTTAAGGGTGGAGCGATGAGTGAAGTTATGTATTAATGCGGAAACAACTGTGGGAAGATGCATGCCATATGAGTGAGAAACCGAGAAGGTTGAGAACCTAGTTGTAGAGGAGCTTTGGGGATAGTTGGAGGAAATGCTGACAGTGATCTCGTGATCACTGATATGGATTGCCGAATAGAACTAAAATATGTTTGACTTCATCAGTGCTCGCATCCTGTAAGACCGGACTCCGAATCGAAGCAACCATTTAACGTTCTGATCCACACTAGCAGGTCACAGTACAACCTACTCTTGCTTAGAGAGTGTCAAGCTAAGGACTATATTTGCACCGACTTTGTATCTGCATACTAATCAATCGTTGTTTGACCGGCTACGGCTTATCTCCATCGGCTTCTCACGCTTTAGCCTACTTGGCTAATTTTCGCTCGCTAATTATATTGGGCAGTTTACATGCCCCATCCACCCTTGGAGTTCAGCCTGTCATTGACAGTCCTCATGTCCTTGGTAAGAATCAATGCATGTATATCAACATATTTTGCAAAAAGAATCAATCACTGAATGTATTTTCACCCACCACCGACATCAAGGTATACGATGATCGGCTTTTCGACCCGGTCGGGAGAGTCATGTACGTCACAGGGTGCACTAACCCTGCCGCTAAGGGCGCTGATCGTATGATACAAAAGGATACAAACCCACGACCCTTGCAGCCCAACGAATTATTTAATCGTATTGATCCTTGACCTAAAAAGTGAGTCTTCCGCACACGAGGGAGGGCTACGCTAAAAACTCGTTTCATGCAGCCAAATGACTCTTGCGTTAATTGCGCAGGATTGAATCGTAGGCAAGCAGGGCTCGTAAGTTTGCCATGTTTTAGATCCCTTATTTTACATACATACTCACGATCTCCGTTTTATAAGTATATCCACAGTAAGAAAATCCAAGATCTTTTTGATTGATGGTTGGCTGACAGAATGCGAAGCTGCAATAATGGCTTTGTCGGTAGGTCCTTGGAACATACGTTTCGTTTTCTGGCTCAGATGAAAATATCGATCCACAGGTGTACGATCACCTGAACACACTGCCGTTGGAAGTAAAATATGTGTGGCCCTCGGCTATGAATCATGTCACAGGCTTATACTACATCATGAAATACGGGCTTATCTTCGATTCCTTCGTTCTTGGGTTTCGTTCGTATTTTCTCCCCGTTGCTGTCCTCATTTACTACAATGCTGACGAAAGCCCAAGGCAACTTTTCCTCAGCCACTCTTTTGAACCAATGTCGTTTCACACTTCCAATTAATCTTTGTGAGTAAATCGAACTTGTGGAGCCAATTCAGCACCTCATCACAATATCTTAGTTGTAGCTCAAATATGCTTGTGGGCAGGAGAAGCATTACTCGGCATTCGAATATGGGCACTGTGGGACAGAGACCTGCGACTGACGTTTGGATTGCCGATAGTCCACAGTGTACTTACACTCGTCAGTTTCGCCAACGTGGCAATGTTCATCAAGTCTGTCAGCTGTAGGTACAAAGTTCCTCAGAACGCAGACTGCTTTTTTCATGTTCTTTTAGACAAGGAAAGCCCTGTCCCGCATATGACTGGTTGCTTTGTGGATAACATGGAAGGCAACATGCGAGCTGCTGCTATATGCATGCTAGTTTGGATCACGCGTGAGGGACATCTACCGGCCACAGAGGTTCTCTTTCTTGACGTTTCGTTTGCAGTCATGCTTGTCCTGCTCCTGATACCTGGATTTCGTGCATGTGAGATTCGCTTCGTATACAACATCGGACAGGGATGGGAACTTCTTTTTTTCCTAGATAGAGCCGGACGCAATTCACACTTTGTGCGAAGGATATTTCGAGACGGTGAGTCTTCCTCGTACAAAACATTTGGCTCGAATATTCACGCGCACGTAGGGATACTCTACTACCTCTACCTATTGGGTAAGTCAATCCGAAGATCGTAGTTCAGCGGTGAAATGAAACGTTGCACTGTAGCATTGCACGTTGCAAACCTGGTCATGATGATCACCAATCCCGTGCGTCTTGCCAAAATCGAGATTGCTCGCATAACTGACAACTCTTAGCTTTTTCTCGCCGGCGTACCTTTGCTGTGAGTCTTCGCGTTATAGCGTCAAAGTGCCTTGATTGATCTGCCCCCTCCAGCCCAGTCCTCTTTCTGCATATCGCACTGACAAGTCGCATTTTCCTCCATACTCGACAACAAGCAAACAGGCAAATCGTGGTGTTGAATCAGACGAATGGCGAAGAGATGCAGTGGGATCCTACCTTTTCCACCTGAAATTTGGAACAAAAAGGGCTTGGTGCGTTGAAGCCTCCTTGCGAGCACATTGGGGGAAGCTTTGAGCAAGCAGTGCCAAGTGCGAAGAGCGTCCCGTCTATGGTGACATACTGTGACAGGCAAGTTGGTCCTGCTTGCGAGCAACGGTGCTGCGATAGCGAGGTATAGTTGAACATGTAAAATGAAGGGTTTGAATATGGCAGCGGTAGCGGTGTAGTATATCTGGTCCACACTGTCTTTTTTGCAAATAACAAATGTATTGCAAGCAATCCAAGTCCAAAGATTTGATATTAATGTGGCTTATCGGCCGAATGCCTTCACCAGCTACCGCACAGCCACACATTCGTTACCCAGGATTGTGGACAAGAAAAACTTGTCTAGATCAGCTTTGTTGAAGGTGAAGAACGGTCAGTATGGAGCAAATCCATCGTCTCCATGATTCGTTCTCCAAGGACTGAAACGCCAACTAGAGTCTGCCAAGCCAAGTGTGCCGATGGTGTGCCAAGCCAAGTGCGCCTATAGTGCCAAGCCAAGTCCGCTGTTTTAAAAAGTATACTAACTATAGTCGTAACTAGAAATAGATGGAGAAAAGACGGGACTATTCCCATTCCAAAATCACACACAACAGTGCCTGCCGTATCTGCGTTGGAATTATAACTTGAATTGCGGGACTTGATGAAAACAGTAGAGAAGAGAAAGGGGGGGAGAGAGTATACGTATATATATAGGAGAGGACACACTAAGGCAGGAGGGAACGGTTGGAACAACACAAATAAAAGGAACACAAAACAAGGAATGGACAATAGTCAGGTAGTACACCCCCAAAAGAATAACACGCACAACGAGAAGGGTTCAGAAGAGGCGGAAGAAAGAAGGAAGAAACGGGTGAATACAAGGGGGGGTAAAGAAGAAAAAAAGAAAAGAGTTGTTCCGTGTCCCCAACCTCCTCTTCGTCATCTTCATCGAGCGTTCTTGCTCGTCCCCGCTGGTTAACCGACCCTGTTGTCCTTCTTCTTCATCGGCTTGCGTGGGGGTGTTACCGGCTTCCCCATGTTCATTCCGCCGTACGCGTACTTGGACTTTTTCTCTGCTGGCTTCAGGATCTAGAAAGACATTTGTGATGACTTCAGAGACGACAGAGAGATGTCTTACTTGGAATGAACATAGCAGCGTCTCGTCCACACTCATCATGGCCCCTGCGTTGTCGAATTCACCGCAATAGTTGGGCGCCGAGAACAGCGTGACCAAATGTCGCTTGGCGAAAAACTCGTAGCCGTCCTCAACGACCTGTCATGACAACGAACTGTGAGCGCCAAGCACGATACAGTAAGCACATAATCTCACCTGGTGTGCTCGGCAAATGAGATCCATATCGTGTTTCTGCAAGAACCGCGATACGACGTCTGGACCAAACGTAAACGACACTCCTCTGTCGTTTTCTGACCATCCAGTAATGTCTTTATCTGGATCCGACCATAAGAGGTCGCAGAGTAGACCTAATGTCGCCATCGTCAGCACATGACATCGTGCATCAGAAAGAAACGCACCTGTGTCTGGCACATCTGTCGGTCTCATGACTCTCCGTATCTGTTCCATCGATTGCAAATCCGGACTTAGTCCCCCGTGCATCGTGAAGATCTTTTCGTCGATGATGGCGGCGATAGGCAGGCAATTGAAACAATCGGTAAATGTTTTCCATAGTTTGATATTATACCGACGTTTACCTGGACAACGATGAGAAGGAAGCAAGGCAAAGCAGAAACGGACAGACATTCGTCATAAAAGCCGTATATCCTGTTAATACTAGCACATTCATGGTTGCCCCTCAGAATGAAAAAGTTTTCAGGGTATTTTATCTTGTATGCGAGAAGAAGGCAGATGGTTTCGAGAGATTGCTTCCCTCTGTCTACATAATCGCCAAGGAAGAGATAGTTGGCTTCTGGTGGGAAGCCGCCATACTCGAATAACCGCAACAGATCATAGTATTGTCCGTGGATATCACCTGAATGCAAAACAGCCTAAGTCACACCGATTGGGGAGTAAACGATAGACGAACCGCATATCTTGATGGGTGCTTCCAGTTCCAGCAAAATAGGCTGGTTGATGAAGATTTCTCGTGCTTTTGTACATAGATACCTGATTTCGTATTCCTGAAGTTGGACGGGCTTTCCAGGTCGATTTCCTCGCACTAAGTGAAAAGAGGTAGGGTGAAAAAAAAGGGTAGAGGGAGAGGGTGATTCAAATAAATGTCAGAAACTGTCGTGTGCATATGAACCGGGTTGCATCACCCCGATCCACCACTCTGTGGCAGCGGCTGGGAAAGAGGACATGGAAAGGCAAGCACAGCGTCTGCCCAGGAGGGGGCACACCGTTGAAGACCGGTGTCGTGCAGTTCCCCTGCACAGCAACACCGCCTCTCCAGCATTTCTGTCAAGCGTAAGCGCTCCCCCCTCGCAGCTGACCCAGCCTGCCCAGACTCGGACGCGGGCGTGTAGACAAGGTGCCACCTAGCAGCGGTCGCTACTACCCCGCGTGCGCCATCGCCCAGTGTTGCCCTCCTCCATCCTCGGTTGACTCGTGAGAGGCCCGCTGTAAGAACGCAAAAATAAAATAGAAAGATCCCAAGTATCCCCACGCTGCGACGGACGAGACAAAAAGAGAAGGGGCCACGGAGACTCACCCTCCAACAGCCTGTCAATGACCGAGTCCAAATCGATCTCCGTGGTAGTATCAGCCATCCCTGATCACAACCCTAAGAATATTGAGAGAATTGGGGCTAGGGTGGGGGTGAGAGGGTGTGTGATGTGAGATGAGATGGGTGGGTTTGGCAGAGTAATTTTTGATGGGACACTGGGGTGTATGGATAGCGGAGTGAAAAAAAGAAAATGCCAGATAACAATCGCTGTCTCATCGTGGGAATAACTAGTCTACTCTCTATCCTACGCCCCTCGTCGTCGACGCCGTCTGCCCGTCTTTCAGCGCCGAGTCTCCGGAAAGCGTTCTCGACGCACCTTGGAATCACTGGCCCACGCGGCATCGGCCGTTCATCCAAGTCAAGCGCAACATTCGTCCCTGACTGGATCCCTTCAATCCACCCAACCACCTCCGGCGCATCCTTCGCCTGCAACAAAAACTGCTCCCCTTCCATCTTGACCCGGATCACGTTCTTCCGTTTGATGTAGTCTAGCCCGAGCCCACACTCTGCGTTCTGCAGTGTGTAAGTTCTGATCAAATCCGACGGTTTCGGTTCCGGAACCTCCTCTACATCGGGCGTCGCAGCAGTACTAGTCGATCGTACCGAAGCACCATCAAATATTGAGCTTGGCCCCGGAGATGGTGTACGAGAGGACACAGTGCTCCCACTCATCGAAGTACTGGGAAGGTTCAAAGACCCCCGTGGCGATCTCTGTCGTGGATTACCCATGACATTGTCACTGCTTGACCGCCCATGGCTTTTTCCTCTGAAAAATGGTATCAATCCGGGTCGCTTGGGTTCCGATGGTGGAACATGTAGCAGAGAAGGTCGGATAATCACGGTCTCATTCAGCCGCATTGATTGTTCTTCGTCTTTGTCTGCATTCCGAGGCGGTGAAACAGACCGGCTTTCCTGTGTAGCCCGCATAGGTGGCCCTCGTATGATGCTTGTAGCCGTAACGTATGAAGTGGTAGAACTGCTCGCATCACCCACTCCTGTTTTCTTTTCCCACCAACTTTCGATGATCGATACTCCCGCCGCTCTTGGAGAGCAGCGATACACTCGAAACATCGTCCCCTCCAAAACGCAAATGACTCTTCTCCACTTTCGGTCTTTTGCTTGGTGCCCGGGTCGACTAAACTCCACTTTCCGGGGCATTATCGACTTGAGATAGAGAGCGTTGCTGTAAGGCGGGAGCTTCTCCATTCCCTCGTCCTCTCTTGGCTGTATCAGCAGCCAATGCGGGAATGTCGGATACGGCGGTGGTGGCACTGACGGGCCGTAATACGATGGTAGGGATCGCCGTCGACGCAGAATCTTTGGCGATGGCGGTATTTCTTCCTCTGCCGCGGTCTTGCTCGGTGGCTTGTACGACACCGCCGTCTGCCCATCTTGCATTGCATCATCGCCCCTAGGCGGCACTTCCTTGATCGGCTTCAGCAGATGGATATCAACCATACTCTGTGATGCTCGCTTGTACATTCCCGGTCTTTCGGCATGCGGTAACGTCTTCAGTGCGACAAACCCGGGCTGCGGTGAATGTAGGGCCAGTCCACTCGTACGCCTTTGTATCAAGGATGACCTCTTCGCCTGCGGTGTCGAAGCTCCCTTATTCGTGTTCGGTACCAACACTTTTGATGAAGCGCTCGTGTTTGAAAAATAATCTTTTTGTAACCGATCTGTTGGTGTTGCTGCATCGTCGATGAGATCTTCTCTGGCTTTGCCCTTCCCCTTGTGGTTGGATATTCGGGTGGATTCGTCCAGGAAGGAAAGGTCAAGCGTGCTGATATCCACCTGGGGCAAATTATTTCCAAAATTGGCTTCTTGCCTCACTCCTCCCCAGGCCGTGGTAAAAGAAGGCGTCTCCGAAGGGCTTCTTGTGCTTGGCTCACTACCAGCACTTGATAACGACATCGCATCAGTGTGACTCCCATTGGAATGTTCATGTCCACTTCCTTCGGCCTCTTCATCAATATCGTCCATATCATCTTCGTCCCCGTCTGCCTCTTCATGTCCCCCTGCGCCTTGACCTAAGCCACTATGCGCCAGGGCAGGCATGCTCCTTAGACCAATTCGGCTGTCACGCTTCCGCTTTTTGGCATCTTGAATTTCGGAGGATTCTCTTGCAGGAGTTATTGGGGGGAGCGGAGGCAGATTCAACGGTAGCGCAGGATGCCGGGTGACGATGGACGGTGAAAAGCGTAATATACTAAGGTTGCCATCCCTGTCCACGCTGATACGACGTGATAACCTCGGCGAGATGGATAGAGGAGTTAGTGGTACCAGACTAATGCGCGGGCGTGAAGATAAGGACGCCCCAGCAGGATCTGGCAGATGCACAGGACTGGGTGAGGGTGAGGGAGATGGTGAATCTTCCGTCATTATTCCAATTGATGGAACAGCGGGTGTGGCGCTCATCGGTGCCGGCGCCGGTGGCAATGGCTGAAGCGTCGCAGCTTTCCTGTACTGCGGCTTGACAGCATGGTCATGAGAAGAACTAATAGGGTAGCCTGTGACCGTCAGCTATGAGGAATGGATCTCGTTGAAATCTACTTACGCACGGGTTCTTTTGTCCTATCGCTACCATTCTTCTCCTCATTGCCGTTGTCAAAAGAAGAGATTACAATGTCAGGTGACGACAGCTTTTTCGAGTCCATAACGTCGATGACGGACGTTGAGCGCCCATTGTGTTTTGACGCGTGCTGTTTCAAGACCATCAATGGCACGTCGTCGTCGTCGTCCAAGCCTTGCTTTTTTGTTGATGTTTTCGCTGCTGCTTGCATAATGTTGTTTCCTGGACCTCTGATGTTTAAATTGGCATCTTGGTCCCGGTAGTTGGGAGCAATGGCGGCTTCAACGGGGAACAACGCGGGTGCTGCGGGCGGTTTTGTGTGTTTTTGTTGCGGATGCTGAACGTCATATAAATGAGATGATGGAAGAGCGCATGATAGCCCGTAAGTGACTTGACACTATCATCTCGTCATGTGACTCATGTCATACCCTAATATCCCTTTGGTAGAGCGTAAGTGTCCATGTATATCGACGACGTCTGGAGAAAATTGATCACGATATCTTAACCTTACTTTTAGTTCGTGAGTCCATATTTGTTATCGTCATTGCTTATCCAATTCAACGTCATTACTTCTGAGCAGGATGTAGGTCTACGTATTTTCATTGCTCTTATCCCCCATCTCTTCTCAATCTCCACAGAAAGTACGTGAGGCGCCGTTCCACTGGAGTCCGCTCCATTCCGTTCATCACCGTTGAATTATTTTATTATTATGTTTGCAGATGGTGAGTCTTTTTGCGAAGATTATTACAATGCCGCTCAATGTGGCGGCCCCCTTGTAGATTGTGAACATGGCTTGTTTCATATTTTTCTTTGTTCCTGACATATAGGATGTGCTCGACAGGAGGTAAGCTCC
>KN818244.1:205965-228021 GCA_000827485.1 Amanita muscaria Koide BX008 | reverse complement strand
TTCAACGGGGAACAACGCGGGTGCTGCGGGCGGTTTTGTGTGTTTTTGTTGCGGATGCTGAACGTCATATAAATGAGATGATGGAAGAGCGCATGGCTCGGCTTCTTCGGCTTCGGGCCTCGCTCCGTCTACTCTTTCCCGGGTTCGAACTTCAACAGCTTCAATCTTGGAGTCCAGTTCTTCTATTTTAAGCAAAGGCTGGGACATGTATGGCCTGTAAGCACTGGCCTCGCCGCCTTGGTCTTGACTGCCAGTGACAAAGTCAACGGCCTCTGACTTGACGCGCCGGTGATGCTCGGAGTACGGATGGAGGTCGCTGTCATCTCTAGACTTGAGCGGCTTAAGCTTGAATTTATGTCGAAGATGAGATACTTTTTGGATGAGATGTGTGGCCTTGATCTGAAAGGGGTGGTGAACAAACCATGTATGTAGATGGTAGAAAAGGGACAAACCTGAATGCCAGAAGGACGGTGATGGGCGTCCATGCGAGCTGGTGAAATTGCGTAAACGTCAAACCCCGGTCTTAGCGCGGTCTGTCAATGTGTCCATCCATATAGCCCCCGGTCCAACTTAAACTTCTTGATACCACGATCTTATCAGATTACATGTAATCAACTACCGGAGACAGAACACAAGTCCGCGCTCGCTAAAATACTTCCCTGTGCATTCAAATTTCGACGCTCAGGGTTCTTAATAAGCTTCAGTGTCGCATCCTATGCGCTTGTAGAACGGCGTAAAATTTTTATTTCTAATAAATCGTCCTATCTCAACGGCCAACATAACCACCAATTATCTGGAGAGTACTTGGGTGGCGAACACATAAATCGCATATCTCATACTACGATTGTCGAAGCGATAATAAATTATATACATCACCATTGTAAATAAATAAACTCCTATATCCTGTAACGTACCATAACTACCAACGATGCTAGTGAAACAAGTTGGGCGTTTTCATTTTACCCCCTGTTGATTCTAGTAATTCGCATCGCGTTCGATCACTGCAAGGCAAAGCGTCGCAGTCAACTCTAATCTTTCGCCATTCGTAAAAACAGTTCAGTTATCGCTTAAACTACATAGTGAGTGACGTTCAAACGTCTGCCGCTTTCAAGTTTGACCTGGCTCCGTCTTGCCATTCAATAACTTGGACCCTGGACAGGGACTATTCATAATGATTCCTGCCAATCAACCGGGGGCCAGGGCTCCAGCAATGTAATCTTTTCCCAGGAAGAGGCATCTATCCCTTCTCCAGTTCAATACTTTGTGGCATGTTGCTAAAACTCAGGCGACTGTCGCCCTGGTACATCAGCTTCAAGCGTTTATGTCTCTATTGGACTCCGGAAATTTCGCTTTCAGACATGTACGAGAAAGGGTGAATTAGATTCAGAACGACGATGAGTCTCAACATCGAATGGTAAGTTACCGAATTTCGTGGAAATTCGTTTCCGCTCATGATGCGATTCAGGACACAATTTATGGTATCGGAACTTTCCGCCTCTTTCCGCTAGGCTCGTAAATTTCATGGTTACAAGGATTCACTCCACTATTCAGGCACAAACTTCACGCATTTGGTCTAATAAGTTGCGCTGACATCACGATAAACCCAGTATTCCGATCAACCAGTCAGAGAACTTACATTTGAAACGTACTACAATCTTTCACAGATCATTCTTGTTCAGTTATAAGAAGCACAGATGTTACAACACCGAGAAAAGGCTCTCCGCCCAATCTGTCGCCAGACTCAAGCCGCTCACTCACAGTCACATTCAAAACTAAACACGTCAAATCGCACTTCCCCTCCGCGTGCAAAGTCATGGCTCAGGATGCTATGATCGAAGTAATAGTATATTATTGGCAAATACAAATGGCAAGTCTTTTGCCGTGACCAAAACATTCGTCCTCATTCACGTTCAAAGTATACTAACAGTAGGTATCATCATTTTGTCACTTTCCGAGTATTAATATCATCAAGTTTCCTGTATGGCATTGATGGTACGTGCATCAAATAGTCTTTCAAGTTACCACCGCTAACACTATTCGTCTAATTCCAGGTATACGATCATCTACATACACTGCCAATGGAAATCAGATACATGTGGTCGTCGCGAAGGTTAACCATAGTCAACGTACTATATTATATCACCAAGTACGGGATATTATTTTCTGTTGCTGATCTATACAGTTCGTTCTTTAACACCTGACAATGCACCTCAATGTCTGAATCGGGTTTTAGGAGTTTTCAACCGTTCCATGACTGTGCAAGAATGCCAATACACAGCTTATATATATTGTACGTGCCATAAGTATATTGCATGCTACTTTTCCCATTTAATGTTACCCGTGAAACTTTGGTGCCACACAGCCATCCTCACATTAACTTCATGGGCTGGGGAAGCCGTGCTCGGTATTAGAATCTGGGCCATATGGGGAAAAAAACGAATCTTGACTATTGCATTGCCGATCATTTTCTGGGCCTTATTCACAACCGATTTCGTCTTCATACTAAATTACATCGGCTCCCTGGAATGTACGTCATGCCAATTGCGAGTTGTATATTTTTCTCTTCTGATATTAAAATAGATGGACCGTCTCCTGCTCCACAGCTTATCAGCTGCTTTGTGACAAAGGCAAACAATAACATGGACGTTATCCTCGTATGCATGCCTGCATGGGTCGCTTGTGCGTCAGTGATATAATGACGAGAAACCACTCAACGTTTCCCTCAGTGATGTCTATCCTTTTGACCACCTCTGCGTATCTTGCATGTAAGACGCCTTTCACTGCCATAAGGATGTCGTTGAGTTTGCACCAGATAAAAGTGGTGGTAACACACGGTTTATAAGAATGATTTATCAAGAAGGTCACTTGCTCAGATACTTGACCATCAAATTGTCTAACGAATAATAACTTTCCAGGGATTATATATTATTTCTATCTTCTTCGTAAGCGAGGAGCACTAATTTGTGGGCTGGTACTCACATTCACAGTTCTACATGGTGGAAACCTTGTCATAACTTATAGAGCGTCTGCGCCGCCTGTGAGTTATTTCTGAAAAATTTGTCACGAATTCTGACACACTTTCAGCCAGTGGTTGCTTCTTTCCTCTCCGGGTGTGTTTTGACGACTGTATTTCTTTCTACGTTCCTGACGGCATCCAGTCCCGTTTGTTTTCTACATGTTGCATTGGCAAGCCGGGTGATCCTCCACATTCGAAAACAAGCAAACATGAGATTACACGCGACGGATCACGTCAGAGATGAGGAAATATGGACATGATCATACTCTTGTACAACCTGCTTGGCATTGTTGAACAGGAAGTTGGGAGATGCGCATCATCAATTAGCCGAGAAGTTTGGAGAAAGTAGGAAGTTGAATAGCCGCAACAGAAGTGAGTGCTGGAATACCGCAGGCTTTTCCGAGTCAGAAATAATTATCGCAGCCTCTTAGTAATATTCTTAATGTTAATAAGACGTTAGTTCATTGCACATTGATACAATTCCTAGTCGTACTATTCTCAATCTTACTGTCGAATCTCGATACGCATTCTGTGGGTATTGGGTATTCTACTCAGGTGGCACCAAAATTGACCTGTTGTTCGAGAGATACAGACTCTTCAAGCGGTTCTTCAAGTTCGTGCTATTATATCATTCCTTTCAAAGTATTCTGAACACGTGAAAGTTGAAACACCAATCTCGTCGGTGAAAACTTTGACTTGGACAGCGATCTCGCTATCGCATACTATATCTGACGAGACTTTATGAAAGGCGAGAGTCTACAATGTCAGTCATCAGGGTCAAATTCCCCTGATCAGAACCATAAGACGTTGATTAATGCGGTAGTATGAGGTAATGGTTCCAAGTGTAATTATGAATTTAGAGAAGACACGTTTCCTTCCTTCGATTGCCACAGTGGCGGCATCACTCAGCACTCCGAGTCCGGTTTGATCTGCACTAAGTGTCACTCTCGATTAGAACACGTTCTAGTCGACACTTCGTTACTTTCTTTAGAGAACCCATGGTCGAAACGATCCGAACGAATGGAAAACACTTGGCTACGTTTCTCCATCAATGGTCTCCTCCATCATAAGTTATAACAGTGACCTCGTAGTGCATGCTGTCGGATGTGAAGGAGAACCCGGCACGTGAATGCAACGTGCAGAAAACGAGTGGTGCTAACATTGTTGTACAATCAACTGAGTCACGGACAAAAATAAATACCTGCCTTGTGAGTATAGCTGCGGTTTCTGGCTGAAAAGAGGTAAAAAATGACTTGGTACAACGAAGTACCTCACCCACAGGGCTCATGCAGAATGCAACGAGGTTTCCGACGTGTGGCACTGTGACGTCTGTTATTTCATTGCTAGTGCAGCTCAGACCATTACCTTACCAAGAGTATAGAAGTAATATATCAGCTCTAAACCACGGCATTCAGGATCCTGTTGAAGGCAAAGAGTTTATGAGAAGCTGACCTTCACGGTACACCATTCTGACGAATCGCGATTTGCCACCGCTTTTGTCTATTACGAGATCACAGTATTATCTCCCCCTTCAAGTTGTCTAAGGCGTATCTTACATTCATAGTATGCAGATCTCAGAAGGAGGACGAACATAACTTCAAGTAGCGCATCAAAATTTTTGCAAGGAACAACGAAGCAGCTGACTATCATCGGAGCCGGAGACGGCCCATCTAATCTCTATCAGTAAGAGAGAAGGCGCGATGATCAAAAGGGCACGACGTACACTTCATCGAGTTAAAGAAAGTCCCCAGAGTGACTAGACTGGTGGTGCATAAAGCGACGAATATGACAGGTAGCGCAAACGTCAATCGTCGATCGCTACCACTGGTAGTACCACATAATGCCCATACTCTGAGACCGAGAAGTGCTTCCCCAGCCCATACACATATGTCGAAAGCATCTGTAGACAAGGCATCGATCAGCAACGTGTGGGCCAGGCGAATAGTCGGACAGTGTGACGCACAGCCGAGGATCCAGGTGGTGTAGGTACACCCTTTCAAGGTAATAGAAGGGGTAAAGTTACCTGGTATATACGTCAGATATCCGGGGAAAAAGAAATGAGCTATAAGTCTGGACGATAAAATCGATGTATATACCATACCTCGTGATGTAGTATAAGATGGTGGCAATAGTCACAGGCGATAGCCAAATACATCGGACTTCCAGTGGCAGGGTGTGCAAGTTATCATATACCTGGGGACGAGTTACTTCTCACTGAGATCTTAGGCTGGTCTGCGGACATACTGCTGCTGCAAAACAAGCGACTGAAATCCTCGATAAGGCGGACATGTCACATCAACTACTGCAGGTGTATCGACGGCTCACCGTTAACATACTGTACAGGTGAATTTAGCACGATCGATAACCTGGCATTAACATAATGACTTACAGCCTGCACCTGTCCAAGATATAACAACCTTAAGAGAGAATCATCGGCGCCATTTGACATTGCACTAGGTCAAAAAGCATTCGAAAGAATGGCAAGAGGGTGAGGACAATCATTGATGATGGTATGTACATACTTGCCACAGACCAAGGACAACTCCGCCATCTCCAACGGGCTAAGGCTCGAATGAAATGGCACTTTCCAATTCAAAACCGGCGGAAGGGTACATGAAATTGTTGAAACGTTGATAGCAAATAGCAGTTGTGTGCGTTCGCACGATTCGGCACGAACGCTGTGCTTCGCGCTAAATTCGCTAATACTAGTAGTACACACGGTATCACGAACCAGGCGTCAACCGTCAGTCGCCTGGAACATGCATCAAGACTATCTTTTTGTAAGCAGATTCGCCGTCAACACAGAAAGCAAGTGGTGGGAATGACTAGGTGATCCAATTGGTGGCCGATGAATTGAGAGCCTCTAGCGTTGCGCTAGTCTCGTGCTTCTCGTTCCTGGGCTTTTTACGGAACTCCCAAATCGGAGTCAAAAATCCCCAACAGATTTTGCCTCGGTCAGATCGGACTTATGGGTCTAAAAAAGTCAAGAAGGATGACACGGTAAGGGTTTTCACACAATGGACAGATACATATGTACATCATTCACCTGTTTCAATGAATGTCCGATTTTGCAAGCCACGCCACGGACTCAATGTACATATCTTGCACCACCCAAACCTACCGACAATGGAACAAAGTTTAGTCACTGCATATAGTGCAAGTATTGCCAACAGGGCACTCCAAAACAGTGCCTTTCACACTACTACACTTCATAATGAATCAAGATTTTAGGCGTCTAACGAACGAGAAGTCCTCGGGCACGCTTCTTCGTACATGGACCCAGTCATTTCAATGTTATCTCCTTCCTGCTGTCGAGTGTAGAGGAGAACCCGGCAAATGAATGCAACGTGTAGCAAACGGGTGGGGCTATCGGTTCCGTCAAATAGGTACTAGACGTGTATAAGCCCTTCACGTGCCTTGTGAGTATATTGGAGATATCTGGCTGAAGAAGAATGTCAAACACCTGGACGCAGTGACTTGTTTTGACTCACAGGGCTCACGAAGAATGAAACAAGGTTTCCAACATGTAGAACTGCGACGACAACTATTATTGAAGAGCAGCCTAGAAAGACCTCCAGTCTTACTGAGGGTATAGAAGTAATAGATCAGCCCTGAAGCTACCATGTTTAGTAGCAGTCAAGAGTTTGGTGAAACGACTGACCATCTCTGTAGAGTATCTTGACAAATTGGGAACAGCTTTTATCTAGTATGAGATCAGTACCGCCGTCGAGCTGTTGAGGACGTATCCCACATGTATAGTACGCTGATCTCAAAAGGAGAATAAACATCACTGCAGGTGACGAGTCAAGGGATCCGCACGGTGGTGGGCGGGAAACAACGTACGAATATCCCAAATCACCACGCATACGACAGTAGTGACGAGTATATTCGTGTTGGCTTGGGTAACAAGGCAATTGATTATTTTTGGGGCAGGAGTCGGTCCATCTAGAGGCAGTCAGCAGCTGAAAGTATAATCAAGAACATGACGTACGCTTCATGGAATTAACGAAAAAACCCAGCGTGACTAGACTAGTTGTCCATAATGTGATGAAAATGACGGGTAGAGAATATGTCAGTCGTCGATCTTTGCCGCATAGTGCCAATACCCTAAGACCGAGAAGGGCTTCTCCCGCCCATATGGATACGTCGAAAATATCTGTAGACAACACGTTAATAAGTGTTGAACAAGTCAAGCACATAGTTGGGCAGATTACCTACATTCTACAATCCAAGAGGTGTAATCACACCCTTTCGGAGATAATATGCCTAGCAATCCACTTCAGACGCTGGTAGGAGGTTGCAAGGAAGGACGGACCATAAGTTCTGACGATATACTCGATGTATTCCGAGTTCAATACTTTGAACTCGGCTTATCCAAAAGTGGACGCCCAAAATGACCCACTCGAGAGACGTCCTACCGGTGATTGCCGACTGAGTTTGAAATAGTGACCCACAAAAGTCCGGCTCCAAAACGGCGGAGGTTGAAAAAACAGTGTGACCCACGCTGCGGTGATTGCCGAATGACCCACTCAATCGCCATCCTAACCTGATTGCTCGCTGTTTGATTCGAGTTATTGCAACAAAAGATAATTTTATTATGTGTGTATGTATCGACGTAGATCGATGTCGTTTATAATATCTAACATACAAATAATAAATGCGTGGAGAGCTGTGGAGAGGTGCCTATTTTGCAATGTGCCTCTGTTCGTTCCTGTTCAGGGTTAGCACCTCGTGTCACGCCTTGGACGGCCCTTCGTTCCGCAGCCTTCCCATCGTTCCCGTCGTCTCCCAAGTCTCACTTGCAGCATGCGTACGCGTTCAAAAAAGAGTCGTCAATTGCCTTCTGGCCCTCAAACATGTATTTACTATTTACGACATTGCTGCGTCAGTATCTTGGCTCTCGACCAACTTTTTATGCTTGTGGCACTCCACCTCCGAGTCCATCTCCGTGTCGTAGCCAATCTTTCGTTTCAGCTGGAGAGTCTGAGTAGGCGGTCGGTATTGTGGCTGAACGGTGACCTGCATTCTCTTTTTGTTCGCATCCTGCATTTGGGCATGTGAGAGTGCTATTTTTGTTATTGTCCATTTCCGGTTCTCACCTGTGTAAATTTTCCGTTGATTAATGCGATTGATCTCAGTATTGTTCTCATCTTTCTTTTGCCTTCCCTCACAGGCGTGACTACGAACGACACTTGTACCTCAACGATGTCGCCGACTCTGTAAATTTGTGGTTGTACGCGGTAGAACCTGCAATTATTCAGTTTTCCGTTGCGACTGGGCTTCAAGTGGCCTCACAGTTTCTTTCCATTTTTGTCTGTCTTGCACTCAAAGTATTTGACTTCATTGTCGTCGCAGTACAGGTATTCCCCTTCGTCTATGGTGGCTCTCAAGACTCCATGTGGATCGACTCCATTTGGTAGTTCTAAAACCTTCGTGTTCAGCGCGTCTCTCTTCGGTGTCAGAAGTCTGTTGGAAGCATGAAGAATGCAGTTCTCTGCACGAGTTATGCTGTCTCCAGGTTCCAAGGTTCCCTCAGGGAGCGTACGGCCGAAAATGCCGTATATTTCGTCTATGGCATCGAGTGCGTTGTTGAAAGTCGGTGTGTCTAGTCCGACCAACATAACCCCCTGTCGCATGAAAGGCCCAGGGTGTCGCGCTCTGTGAATCATGATGGTAAGTTTTCTGTTTGAAGCCTCTGGAACTGACTCTGCTTACCTCTTGTTATTTGGAACGGGCGGAAGCATTTTCTTTTCAATAATGGCTTGAATCTCAAACACCATCTCTTCTGTCGAACTGTAAGGTTCACCTGTGCCCACGAGGCGCCATGTCAGTGGCTCTGCATCCTGGACAACTTGCAGAATGTCCGTAATACGGCCGCTCTGATACGCGCAAAGCGTTTCAGTCCATTTCAGTCACATAATATATTCATTCCTCACCTGCATCAGGCTTGCCAACCGTCGGTCATTGACATCTCGTTTTTCAGATGCGCTCTGCTCCAGGGTTGCACCTGTCAGAAAATGTGTGCTCACTTTCTGATATCGTCAGATAGGCTTTGATTGTTCGCTTACTGGCTTTTTCTATGTCATAGAATTGGTCCATTTCCAGAGTTGTTGAACTGCTTGGAGGGAACTTCTTGGCCCTGCAGGTGAAGTTATATGCGTCTGGTTGGTTGGTTGCGCGGTTCTCGTTTTGAATGAGTCTCCCATCACTGATTGCTCTCTTCTTTGAAAACACGTCGGGACAAAGGTGACATACGTCTTGGTCGTTCTGTTTGCTACTCAGTGCCTGATGAATGCGATATTCTTCTTGGACGTTCCTTTCGCTTCTCAGTGCCTTGCTGTATTTTGAACGTCTAAAATGTGGGTATGTATTTGATGTTTCTGTACATCCGCTCAATTTACATTTCCGCAGTTCCGCTATTGCATACTTCTAATATGCGGGATATGCGTTCGATGTTTCCGTTGTACATAGCAACATTTGCTGGTTTACATCTCGGCTTTGACATGGATCCACTATTTCTCCACTATTGCACGATATGCATCCGATGTTCAATCCATTGTACGTAGCAACATCCGCTGGTTTTACATATCGTCTTTGACATGGTGACGACAGCCGTGCCTTGAGCGCAGCGAACATGTTCTCTGCGGGCCGACCTCCTCCCCCACCAATCCACGTCCTCCGATCCTCGGGCCTCAAGCATGCAGTCCCGTTTCAATTATTCCAAATGTACTCTCTGTTCCTGCGGATCTTTCTCACCAATCCACATTCGCCGACTTCGATAGTTCAGCGATGACGCGGGCGGCGGATGACGCGGGATACTTGATTTCAGTGCCTTTCAGCCTTGTTGATACCTAGCTGGTTTTTCCTTGGCATTGACAGATTTTGTGGTGTTCGTTGATATATAGGCCAACGGTCGGGATGATTCTCCCCATCTTCGTTTGTCACTTACACATAGTACCCTAGCCTCCTTCTCAATATGCCCAACAAACCGACTCCCAAGTCCAAATCCAAGAAGGCGCCAAAAACTGTGTATGTATTTCATTGTCTCTTTCTCTTTCTCACCTGACGACGCAATGTATGCAGCGCGTCTTCCATCGCGCAAATGCTGAAACAGTAAGCCCTTTCCGGCGGCCCCTTGTATTTATTGATTGTTGATTTTGTATAGACCTGTGGATTTAGAATCCCTGGTAGCTGAAGAAATGAAAAGACCGATCGCGTGAGCTATTGATTCGAGCCATCTCAGTCAATAATCAGCCTCACACGGTTTTTAGTGGTTCCTCGCTCAAGAGGGATGCGTCCGTCATTTCTGTTTCTTCAAGTGACGAGTATGTACAATCCTATGTTTTTTTCTTCTATGAATAAACATCGTGTAGGGAAACGCCTTTGGCAATGAAGGCCAATTTCAAAAAAGTAAAAATCGCGCTCCCTCGTCCGGGTACCCCCGAATATGATAACTTGAAACCTGTCACTCTCACGTACGTGCTCGCTTTATTCTTTGCTGGCATTTACAAACTGAGCCGTCGCAAGTTGCACTCCGCCCACGACCCCTGTTTCGGCCATGTCCTCCACAGGCCGCCCGAAGTATGTCGCCTTCTCCTCAGTCGATTGTACTCTGATGCCCTGCGTGCTTAGGAGGACCATTACCAAAACCCAGAAGGCTCTGGCTGCCGAAACCAATGTTGAAGATTCTCCGAGTCCAAAGAAGCTGTTAGTTTTGCTTATGCTGCTCTCAATGCGTTTTATGATCTGCTCTGTCCACAGCTTTCCGAAATCATCTAGGAAAAAATTGACACAGTTATCGGCCGCTGCTCCGATTGATGATTCTCATGTTTCTGTCAAAGTCGAGCCGCCTGTTCATGAGGACAGGTTTGTCTCTCTTTTTATTCTCGTTCTTTGATTAAAAGCTGGACATAGTATAATTGTCCGCGACCTCCGAAACGTGTCCCCTAAGAAGTATCCCAACCACGCCAAAGTTGCTGTCTCTGACGATGAGGATATTCCCGACGCTTTGCCTTCCAATCAATTGGCATTGTTAAGGACCCCACAGTTGGTTCAAATCGCATGCCGCCTATGCTCGCATTGATTTTCCCCCCTTCACAGACAAAAAAGTGCGAAGCAGAAGAAACCTTTGATCGATGATGAATGCGAAGTCTCTGGCGATGCGTCTGACCCTTCTGATGCTGTTAGCGTTGGTGATGTAGTGTGTGTTGCATCGTATCTTTTGTCGGTCTCGAAAAAACTAATCATTGGCTTACTTTAAAGTTCAGAGCTTGAAAGCGAAACACGAGAGGGAATCAGCCATGATACCAAAGAGCCAAGACAATCTGAACAACTTGAATCCGGAGGAACTGCTACTAAATCTGGCGCCGATGCTGAAGAGAGTGAGGATGAGGACGACTCCAGCCTTCTTGCTGTCACTCATTCGAGGTGGCAAGACAAAACTCTTCGAAAATATGGTTTATATGATAACCTATGTGAGATACCGTCAGTAGCATTTCTTATGACTGTCCGTTTCCTCTTGTTAACTGCTTTGTCAGCATATTGTATAGCTTCCGCCCATACGATTGGAGCAGCAGACTATTTGATGAATTTGCCACAATCGAAAATCTGAGCAAATCTTTTGATGCAAATGTCATGCGGTATGTCCCACATTGTTGTAGTATGTTCTCTTTATAACTTTATATCATCGAGCAGGTCGCTAGTGGCATTTTTAAAATTTTCTCGCTCAGGCCGATTTATCAACATGGCCCGTTCGGACCCGTCTCTGTTCACACGCGGTTCTCCTGTCAAGTTTGCGGGAAAGAATACATTCCCCGTATCTCTGATGGCAGTTTCTGTTCAAGAATCGTTTATTCGATCTCCGGGACTTTATGGGAATTCTACGACCATTCCCGTGTACAAGATCACAGGGCATCCTTTCCCGCAGGAATGGCGTCGTGATGTATCGTTATGGTGTTCTCTCCTCGGGTATGAGGACACAGAGGTTGCAGGGCCTGTCGGTCCATTAGGTGTAACGTTCCAGACCAAGACTCCCTCAAAGACAGGGACCACAAGTCGACGTTTGTACTCTTCTTTTCTTAATCGGTGCGTGTGATTGACGGAGATGGGAACAGCGTCGAGCCCTGTCAAGCCAGGCAAGTCGAAAAATACTGTCCACATCCCCAACATGGCCCCTGCGTCCCGCTTTAGTGGGACGTTTAATCAAACTTCTCACCCTTTCGAAGTCCCTAGTGCGTCTTTTCTATTGCAACACATGTTTTCGACTTTAACATGGCGTTATATATAGTCCCAATTTTCGATGGCAGGCGCACTGCTACACATCCAGCTTTTTCGTTTTCCGACGCAGACTTCGATAAGTTATCTAGCTGGCCAAGATGGAAGGCCGAAGGCGAGTTACCTGATGACTCGCTCGTTGTGGTTGGTTATACCTGGACCACCTACCTTAGTATGAATGGTTCTCAGTCGATGTCGTTTTCGAGCAACCTTTTGTTTGTCATATTGCTTGCTCTGGCCTCTTAATGTCATCAGCTCTGTATGTACATGCTGCTGTTAGTATCATCTGAATAATATAACTTTGTCTCACAACTTAAGCTTAAGTTTTGAGCGATAATTCTTTAGTCAATAAGTTGTCTGAGTACGCAATTACAGTGTCACAAGGTGTAACGTCACAGACAGTTCCATCTTTCAGCTACGCCTGAGATGACGTCAATGGTATTTTGGCTGTCTAATATGACGTCATGACCGGCAACATTGTCTCCTCGTTGCCGGATATGACGTCAAGGAAACTGTCGGATCTGTCGGACCAACCCGGGTGACTTCAATCTCAGCATTCATTCAACTTCCGCTAAATTTTACTTTCTTTTCGCCCATCATGCGCCTCCTCCTATTCTTATGCGTAGTTCTCCAACCTCTTATATTTGATATCTCTGCACTCGTAACTGGTTCTGGGTCCCATATCTCTCATTATGACTCTTCACAGTCAGTGATTGATAATTTGTGCCGTTGGGCGCCGTATTCAACTTGCCATGTTCGCAACGAACAGTTGACCGTCTCTATCTGGATTCCTGGTAATCCCACCTACACAAGAGATTCTGTTTCTCTGAACATTTGTTCTGTTCTTGTACCCCATACTTGCACCGACGTTTTGGGCCGTTTGACATCTTGCCCGGTTTGTTGGACTAGCAAACCGCCGGCTGTCTTGACTTTGCCATCTTCTTGCCCGGTTCGTTGGAATAACAAACCATCGGCTGTCTTGACTTGTATTTCTGGCAATTCCGCTACAGAGTTAGCTTCTCCATGTACAAAACTATCATGTATATGGTCTGAATCGGTTCTTGTACATCATAGCTGCAGAGCCCTCAATGCTATATCAGACTATTATTTATGCTGTATGCTATTCTTTGTGCGGCTGTGTGCTCGTGCATTCTACGTGTCTTGGCATCACCTCATCATGATAGATCTGGTTCCTCGACGCTCCATAAAAGCCATCTGCTACTTAATTGATCTTTTAATGCAAAGACATATGATACGTAAGCATGACTTCCGCATTCTCCTTCAGAACCAGCTGTTTGCCAGTGCTTGCACCGGAAATTCAATTTTGTCCGCGGTTTTGTTGCAGTCGATCTTTTTCAGTCTCATGGTCCGTTTTATGATCTTCCTGCCCACAATGCACTCCCACTCAGTCCCGGCTTTTGCTCCCGACGATACTTCTGTCAATATGGTAGTCGGCGGAAGTCCTCCATATGTATTTTCACCAGAGGTGATCATGCCCTATGTCAAGGCTCGCCCCGGCGTGGATATTGACTTGGATGATCATAAGTGTTTTTCTCTTAGATATGTGGCTCATGTGGATGACGGTGCTGGTGCCGGCCCACTTTCTTACCCCAACAAAGATAAACTTCTTCATGCTAACATTCCCGTCAAAATCCTTGTTCCCCATATAACTCTCAAGGCAGTTCGTGACATTGCTAAGATCCACGGCATCGCCCTTGATCGGAAAGCTCAGGACAAGAGAGAGCGTATATGTGAGTTATTTGAAAACCATGTCTGTTCCAAATGTGTGATATTTTCGTCCGTTTTTGCGATTCGTGTTGTGAATAAGAGTAACTACAAGCAAGCCACAGTTGAGAAAGAATCTGACAGTCGAAGGGATGCTGAAAAACAGCAGCGTGAACAAAAAACTGAGTTCCCTCCTCGTCCACTGGGTGACTATTTGGCTCACGGCATCCTTCGCGACTTTTGCAATGATCTGTCACCTGAAGTCTTCGAAGAAGCTGGTTGTGCTGTATGTGGTGAGCTGAAGCTCTTAGTAAACCTATCTCGCCTGAAACATATTAAAAAGATGTTGCATATACTCCACGCACCTGGCATCACCCGAATGGAGCGCAAAAAATCGTCCGACCCTGTCCTTGAGTTTTCAGGTCCTGTAATTGATCGTGACTGTAACATGGTATGCGATGAGTGCCGAAAGAGTATTCGCAAGGGAAGACTTCCTCAGTTTGCTCTGGCAAAAGGTATGTGGATCGGTAAGGTACCCAAGGAACTTACAGACTTGAATTGGGTCGAACGGTTGTTGGTAGCAAGAGTACGACATAACAGTTGTTTTGTCCGAGTTTCGTCAGGGCACAGCAAAATGGTAGCACACGTTGTTGCCTTCGAGTCGCCGATACAGAAGGTGTATACGGCCCTTCCTCCCCCTGTTGCCGATCTGGATGACGTCCTTGCAGTTCTATTCACCGGACCGTGTATGCCAAAACATGATGAGTTTAAGCGTCTCGAACCTCTGTTGATTCGGAGGAACAAAGTCGCCAATGCATTAGAATGGCTCAAGTTGAATCATGCGGATTACGCTGATTTAGAGATCAAGTACAATAATCTAGAGGAATATCCAGAAGATATGCCCCCTGTAGCGATACATTACAAACCACTTGAATCAAATAAATTTCCTGAAGCCACTAGTAAATTCGATACCGAGGCTGAGGAAGGCGTAGAGAGTGGTGAAGTTCCATTTGTCGTTCACGGTCTCACTGGTCAACAACTTGACAGCAAATCTGCCACTGCCTTGAAGGGGATCGCATTAAGGCATTGGAATAGATGTGGTAAAGTTCTGATGATTGGGAGGGATTCTAACCTGGTGTCAATCTACGACAATCCCCAGCTTTATCCTCAAATGTTTCCTTGGTTGTTTCCATATGGCTTAGGTGGTATCGGTCTGACAAAACTGTCAGATAAAGCACACAAACGTCATCTCTTAATGTACCATGATAAACGTTTTCAGCGTGATCCGAATTTTCCTTTTGTAGCCTTTAGCCATGAACAGGTTAAAGCGTGTTCGCGCAGTTCATTCTTGGCCGTTGATAAAAAGAACTTTGATGACATTGCAGACCGGATTTTGACTGTCAACCTTGATATACTTGATTCTCTTGCCAAACGGATGTGCAATGGTGAAGTTGTTCGTCCTGAGACAGAGGAACAAAAAAGGTGTTTTCGTCTAATCAGTGACATTGATTGTATTGGTGGAAAAGTCCCTGGCATGATATCCTGCAAGAAAGATCAGAGGAGCGAAGTATGGTCCCTCACGTACTTCAAAGGTGCGCCATTTTGGTACATTACTCTATCACCAGCCGATTCCAAACACCCATTAGCCTTGTACTTTGCTGGTACAGGTGTGAAATTTGACCCCATCGTGCTGACTGGTGATGATCGCTGGCGTCTCATGGCAAGTAATCCGGTCGCTTCTGCCAGGTTCTTTCACTATATGATCTCGTGCTTTATAAAACACGTTTTGGGGGTCGGAACAAATCACCTTGGTCTTTTTGGTCAAACATCAGCTTACTATGGTACCGTTGAGCAACAGGGTCGCTTAACTCTCCACCTCCATCTTCTATTGTGGATTGAAGGTTCAATTTCGCCTGACGAGACTCGGAGAAGAATCTTGGACCCCGCATCAGAATTTCGTCGCAATTTGATTGATTATCTCGAGAGCGCTCATATCGGGGAGTTTATGACAGGTACTCGTGATGAGATAGTCGCTCGTGTAGAAGAGGAAAGATCAAAACCCGATTATGTAGATCCATGTGAAGCGCTTCCTTCTGCGCCACCTAATTACTGCAGAGTGAGATGCAGGACTTGCTCAGAATGTAAAACCGTCGAAAACTGGTGGCCTTGCTTCAAAACCACTGTGGACCACATATTAGCCCTCTCGAATATTCACACTTGTACCACTACCATGAAGAAGGACGGTACTCGAGATAAGCGCCGCCAGTACCTTGGTTGCTTGGACAACATCTGGGGTAAATGTAAAGCTCGCTTTCCAAGACCAGTATTCCTTGAAACAGCGGTAGATACGCTGACAGGCGCGTTGACTGTTAAGAAGCTTGAGCCTTGGATGAATACAGTTGCACCGGTTATCACTTACCTTTTCGGTTGCAACACTGATGTCACAAGTCTCAGGTCCGGAACTGCGATTAAGGGTGTTCTGTCCTACTGCACGGATTACATTACAAAACCAGGGTTGAAGACTTGGACAATATTTGAGGCTATAAAAACCGTTCTTCAGAAAGGTGTCCAGATCATTGGTTCCTCTCTTCCACGACGCGAAAAAGCCCGCCAACTGATGACGAAACTGGTCAACAATATTGGAACGAAGATGGAATTAGGTTCACCGATGATCTCGATGTATCTTTTGGGCAATCCAGACCACTATACCAGCCACAAATTTACACCATTTTATTGGACACAGTTTGTCCAAGAAGCAATGTCTGAATGGACAGTACCTAGTGAGCATAGTACCCCTCCTTCCGAGCCATCCAATAAGATTGTGATTATTAAAAAGAATAACCGAGTGATAGGTCTGTCACCTGTCTATGATTATATGTTTCGTTCAACTGCTTTGAATAACATGGATCTATTCACTTGGATTTCTCGTTGTAATAGGATAAGGAGAAAACCAACGCCCAAGGCTGTACAAAAGGATGTTGCTGATGAGCAAGAAGAGGAAGAAGAAGAATTTAAACTTGACTCAAGATCTAACACTTTTACGTTTACCAGCGAGCACCCTCTTTTTGCTAGCCATGCCACTCGATGTATTGCTCCAGATGATGTGAAGGTACCAAATTTTCTAGGTCCAGGACTACCTCGGCGAGACCAGGGTGATCGCGAGTATTATTGCGCTACGATGCTGGCGTTCTTTAAGCCTTGGAGATCCGGCCGTGATCTTAAAGCAGCTAATGAGTCTTGGGATGAAGCATTTGTCATCTATAATTTTAGCGACCGGCAACGTGAGTTGATGGATAATTTCAATCTCCGTTACGAATGTTTAGATGGTCGAGATGATTTTCACGCACAGATGCGCAGCGGTTCTTCTTCATGGGATGTTGACACCTGTAAGAATCTGGATCAGTCATCGCATGTGCTTGAATATGGAGAGACGGAAGCACCAATGGATGAGATAGAGGTTTCCGATATTATTGGTGTCAGGGAAAGAAAGCGACGCAATGCCTTGACCATGATGACTGGCATTATGCAAAGGCTTGGGTGGGAAAAGCCGAAGCTTGATGGGTCTGTGCTGATTGAAAAGCCTAAACCCATAGAGGTATTTCAACCGAGCTCAATATGGAAGTCCATTGTTTCGCGTAAGAGACAGGAAATCCTGAATGCGAGAGCGCGAAACCTGTCACCTCGCGTTGAAAAGAGGGACTCACCTAAGGAGCAAGAAAAATTCTCGAATGCTCCGTCTACTAATGTTAAAATCATTGACAAAAGGTATTTTGAAAAAGGCTGCAAACCGCTTAAATGGACAGACGATATCAACTCAGTCGTTAAAGAATTCTTGTTGAATGAAGAGCAAGAGCGGGCATTTCGCATAGTGGCTAACCATGTAGCTCTTGGTGAGAGTGAGCAACTGAGGATGTATATCGGAGGAATGGGTGGGACAGGAAAATCACAGGTATTAAAAAGTTTGATGAAGTTCTTCGAGAAGAGAAACGAGTCCCATCGTTTCGTGGTTGTCGCGCCGACAGGGAATGCTGCTTCTCTACTCGGTGGATCTACTTACCACCATATGTTCGGTATCAACGATCAGCAAGCACTGGCGAATTCTCTACTATCTGCCTTGAAAGATAGACTTGCGGGAGTCGACTATATTTTCCTGGATGAAGTGTCCATGCTATCTTGCAGAGACCTCTTCCGTATAAGCGAGCGTCTGAGCTTGATTGCTGGTTGCGACTAGAGATCTGCACGGGTTGGGGTGACCCATCACGGGTGACGGGTGCGGGTGTCGGCGGGTGCGGGTGCGGGTCACAGTCACAAACACCCGCACACCCCATGGGTATGGGTATAAAAAACCCGCCACTATTTCAAGTCATGTATATCATTAACCATATTATAAAGCTTGATCAAACTCTATTTAAACTTTAAATGGTTATCACAATTCACAGTAGCCGTGTCACACTCTAAAAGGTTACGGCACACAAAGGTCTAAGTCTTAAGACATGGACTCAGCCAGTCATGGCAATACCCAACCCAAACGGATTCGGAAACCAACTGAGAAAGTTTTGGCCTCCGAGGAATCGTCCTCAGCTCAACACAAAAGGAAAAGTAGTACTACGGAGGGGAACGTGACAAAAAAAAAAAAATCCACCAACACGCTCGCAGCCCAAGTCAGCAGGCAAGCATCCGAAATTGCTACAGCTTCACAGAAGTCAGCCACATCTACAAATGATAACAGAGATACCCACCACGACATTGATGGACCTATCTTACTCAGTAGTGATGAAGAAGACTCCGACGTGGCCACGAAGGCACAAAAGAAGGAAAAAATTGAGGGGAAAGGCAAAAAAAGGCCTCCCCTTGATAAGCCGGAGGGTGAGGCCGCAGAAGAGAACTCTGAGGCTGAACTTGGTGCGTTGATAGTTGATGATGCTTTCAATAAAAGATTTTAACTTATTAGTAGAACGGCTGATAAAGGAATGGGTCTCACCTATATACGCGTTCTTCAGTCCGACACCTGCAATCGAGTACACTGATGGGCGTCGATCCCATGTCTTCAAGTGTCTTGCTCGTAGTTGCTCCAAAACCATACGAAGATACCTGGACAAGGGGGATGCGAAATCTACAAGTAACATGTGGAGACACGCGCGATCCTGTTATGGCGAAGACGTTGTTAATGAGATCTCAGAGGCAAAAGACATCAAAACCGCTAGAAAGGGGGTCAAGTCCTACCTTGCAAATGGGACAATAACTGCTGCGTTTGAGCGGAAAGGGAAGGGAAAGATTACTTACTCTCATAGACCACACACAAAGTCGGAAATTAGGTGAGCATCTCGTTTATGCCATAATCAGTCAATCTAATTCTTCTTTAGAGCAGCTGTCGTCCGTTGGGTTGCTGAGAGTCTTCGGCCTTTTGAGATAGTCGGCGACGAAGGTTTCAATGTCTTGATGAAGACTGGTCGGCCTCACTACTACATACCACACCCAACGACCGTGGCGCGAGATGTGAAACTCGTCTTCGCCAAGACGCGACAGCGCATAGCTGAAATGTTGCAGGTGAGTTACAGAGAAGATCTATCTAAACTATGCTAAAACACCCACCAGAATTACGATGGCATGCTTCACTTCTCAACCGACGCGTGGACGTCGGAATCAAGCCATCGCGCATTTGTGGCCATAGTGGTGCATCTCGAACATCAAGGGGTTCCGGTGTCAATGACTTTGGATGTTGTTGAAGTGGCGAAGGTGGGTCATCTGGTGTAGAGTCCAACCTACCGTATTCCTGCTAGCTGATGAATCATTAGTCACATACCGGCGCAGTTATGGCAGCAGAGTTTGCCAGAGTTCTTGACGAATTCGGCGTGTCCAACAAAATTCTTGCTGTGGCTGCGGACAACGCGTCGTCCAACGACACGTTGATGGAAGAACTGGAGATGGAGGTCCCGCAATTCGGCGGACAGGCAACGCGTGTGCGCTGCTTTCTGCACGTCACAAACTTAGTGGCTAAAACATTAATCAAACAATTTGACTTACCCAAACGAATGGCAGGGGGCTCGGAAAATGCCACAGAGGAGGAGATCCAGGAACTAACAGAGAGTATAGATCTTGAAGACGCTAGAGAGCCAAACGCCGGTGATGTCGATGATACAGATGGATGGATCGATGAATTAGCAGATCTGTCGCCCAGAGAACGCCTAGAACTTGAGGCCCATATTAGGCCGCTTCGTATGATTTTGACAAAAGTGAGTCGGAATGCCATGTGGATGCCATGGATACTCACTGGATGTTAGGTGCGTAAGCTCACATACAAGATAATCAATTCCTCCACGATCCTGTTGCCGGCGTGGGATGCAACATTGAAAGAACTGAAGCTGAAGACGAAGCGGCTTCCACGTGATGTATCCACGCGTTGGAATTCCACGTATGATATGCTCAACGTGGCCCTGGAATACCGTGCAGGCATCGATGCGATAACTGACAAGGTGAAGTTGGGACTTGGTGGGTTTGCATTGAATGAGAGGGAGTGGATGCTGCTCAAACAGCTGCGCGACGTGTTAAAGGTAAGTCCACGCAAACACCGCGGACTCACACGCTCACCGATTTACACCGTATTGTCCTCCAAACCGCCGCTTCCTTTCTACCCACACTTTCCGAACATGGCCGGATTGCTGTGAATGATAATTATTTAATTTTGATTTTAGATCTTGAAAGAGGCTACCCTTTTTTTCTCACGAGATACGCCCAATCTATCTCAAGTTATCCCTGCCATGGATTACATCGATGAGGCATTCACTAACGGAATCCTGAACAAAAAGGAACTGGACCCAGCTATTCGGGCTGCCCTCGGTTTAGCGAAGAAAACTCTCAACCGTTACTACACTCTGACCGACTCATCAGAGTTGTATCGGATCGCGATGGGCATGTTTTATTTGTTTTTCAACTGTCGTCTACTTTACTTATTTTCCGTCTCGTAGTATTACACCCCCGCCACAAACTACAATATTTCAAGCACGCCGGATGGTCCGATGCGTGGATCTCTACAGCAAGAGAACTTGTGCGCAAAGCTTACGAACGCTCATACGTGGACCGTGTGATTCCTACCAATACAAATGAAGACCAGACTACTGATGGCGGCGATTCATCGGACAACGAGGTAAGGAAATAATTGCAGTTTAATTATATGATAGCAACACGCTGGAACCACAGGAAGAAGATGACGGGCTGAACAACATTTTCGACAACTTACCGTCGCTAGCGAAACCGATGACATCTCGTCTACGTGATGAACTAGCTATATATCTTTCTACAGATATAGAAAGTGTCAATGATCCAATAAAGTGGTGGTACGAGCACCGGCCAGTGTTCCCTCGCTTATCAAGGATGGCACTAGACTACTTAACGATCCCTGGTGAGTTCTCTTTCACCATTCTTGTGTTAATAAACGTACTGAGTAGGTTTGAATATAGCTACTTCCGTAGACGTCGAACGTCTATTCAGCCGTGGCCGTATACTTTTATCACACTTACGCAATCGTATGTCAGCGCAAACGACTCGTGCACTTTTATGTCTTGGCAGCTGGAGCCGGTTGAAACTTGTGAAGGATGAGGATGTTAGGAAGGTAGCAGATTTGGAGGACATACCTGAGATACCTGGTGAGGAACTTGAAGACGTGGAATTACCAGAAGGGTGGGACAAGATATAATAGTACTAACTACGTAGGTAGGATGGTACTAAGTATTACTAACGAAGCTCATTGTTCGTGCAGAGAAGTGCTCTATAAGTTAATAACCCATGGGTAAACCCGCTCACGGGTGGCTACCTGTCACCCGTGTGGTATTACCCGTTGATGGGTAGCACCCGTGACCTGAAGGGTGTTACCCGTTCAGGGTACGAGTGCGGGTTGTGTGGTAAACACCCATGGGTTTACCCGTGCTGATCTCTAGTGACTAACATATGTAAATACTTACTTTTTTTACTCACTCACCTCGTGTACACACCAATCCTAAGTTGATTCGGTGTATTGCACTGCGTGAATTGAGATAGAAGGATCA
>KN818244.1:166724-189912 GCA_000827485.1 Amanita muscaria Koide BX008 | reverse complement strand
AGAGTCAGGGAGATGTTACAACACAGATGACGCATTTGGGCCCAAGGCAGATTCTGTAAATCCAAGTGCCGCAGAAGGGAGCGTTGCCTACCCGCCTCCAAGACTGTCACAGATCTAATCTTGCTGAGGAACTGGGGTGTGATTGGGACCTGATTGTAAGTGGATGTGAACGGGACCAAATTGGACCTGAGTCTGAAACTGAGTGCAATCTCATCGATGTTAGCGATTATATCATCCGACTTTTGTGACAGGTTTTCGAGTGCGGATAAGGGTAGAGTGAGGTGTAGCTTCTTCACATGGAGGGGAAGAACGACGTCGTAGAGGATTTCCCTCATCTCGTTCGAGCTAATTTTTTCCATATTGAGCGCGAGATCCACCCCTCGCGTGCCAGCACGGTTGAAGAGCAACTTGATTGCGACTTGCACCCATTTATCATTGCCGGGTTGTGTGATCTCGACATTTTTCCAAAGAGCAGGAGTCGCCAGTGCTATCTCTCGCCATTTGGAGCACACGTGTGATACGGTGATTTGAGGTGGCGTCCTGTGCTTTGTGTATGGGATAGAGATCTTTTCAGCGCTGCCAGCGCATAAGATGGAAAAGACATGTCCAAAAATTTCCCTTGGAAATATCCGGTGTATCACCAGCGTCTTCTTGAGTTGTGATATGTTGTTCTTGACTTTTTCCTGATGATCTAAAAGTCTCTGAAGTTCTGCCTCGGCTTTTGCGATGGTTTGCCGGACGTCCTTTTGTTCTGCCTCGGCCTTTGAGATGGACCGATGGACTTCGTTTCGTTCATCTATCGTAAGGAGCGGATTGGCGCTTTTCGGACCAGATGATGACATCTATACTAATGCTTCATCTCAGCCCATACTAGGGTAGAACATGTAAAGTTAGGCCCACCTTGAAAAGTGTTTGCGCGACCACCCAGTAAAATAAGTATAGTCTGATCGCCGTGGTCAATAACCTTATCACTTATGTCATCATAATCAAGGTCGCTGCGATAATAGCGAGTGCTAGTCACACCCGCGTTAATGAGATTTACTGGACCGTAGTGTGAGCCCAGTCCAAATGAACAATCGTTTGACTACCTATGAAAGCAGCTACACATTCGGAGAACTCGCCACTCAATAGCTACGCAATGCCGCTCATCGAAATCAGTGATGCAATCTCTGATAGCATTGCCGTGGGTATTCCATCTGGAAATCACTGCAAGTGGTCTTATACCTTACCTTTGAGTCCTTTCTCACACTCCTATTGTGCGTGCTGCGTACATAACGAGCACATAATACCTGCGAACGTTGCAACTTGAGCAAGTGAACATGCCCATGCTAAAGCGAGAAAAGTCAGGTCGTGGATTGCGACGAAAGATTGGAGAAGAAGAGCTTACGCCGACAAAGCTATGTATTGACTGAAGCCAAGGCACCTGCCTTGTCTCAACAATGTTTACAGGTACAAATGTCCTTCCATCACTTGAACCGCTGAGCCCGCCAACTCAATCCTCTCAATCTTCTCATTATCCCCTACCTCGACCACAACACCAATCTCGCTCTTCTTGCCCATCTCTACCCCCTGCACTATCTCCACAGCCCATTTACCCTTCCCCCTTGCCAACGACAACCATCCCGCCAACGTACATGCTGCCGAACCCGTTGCGGGGTCTTCCAGCGCTGCATTAAACATCCTCGTTTGAACGCGGATCACCCCATTCACTTCACCCCCGTTTCCCACTTCCTCTCCGAGAATTACGAAAGCATATACCCCGACGAACCCTTCCCAATCGCCGAGGCTCGAGATCGTTGTTATCTGCGCGTAGGGACCGAACCGTCCGAGCCCGTCCGTTGTCTTGAGCTGCAAGAGCACAAAAGTCATACCCTTCACAACGGACGCGACGACGTGTGGCTCATTTGTCCCGTTCACGTAATCGTCTGCTGTGAGCCGTGCCTGATCTTTCATGATCGCCGGATCAGCGTGCGGGGTGTGCACTCTGAAATCAATGGGCACTTCGAGTTTGACTTTGTCAATGGCCGTGCCGGGGACTTGGACGACTGGTACGCTCCCAGCTTTGGTAAGGAGCGTCGCAGCGGTCCTGTCTCGCTGGAGATGGGCGAGAAGATGCCAGCCCACGCCGATCGTTGGGTGACCAGCGAACGGCAACTCGACAGTGGGGGTGAAGATGTCAATTTTGATTTCGCCACCATTTTCGTCATTCTCATGCAGGAAGACTGTCTCAGAGAGGTTGAACTCTCGCGCAATCCGTTGCTTGTCCTCTAGCGGTATGTTTTGTTTGGGCGGCAGATGGACAATAGCTAAAGGGTTGCCCTCGTACGGTGTCCTTGTGAACACGTCGATTTGGTAAAACTTCAGCTTCAGTTTAGCGGTAGACATTGTCGATAGGAATCAAGCGTTCCGTTGAAAATGCATTAGTCATGATCAGAACCATCAGATGATTACTGCCATGCGGGTGACCGTATCTGTAATACAGTGCGACACCGCGTATCACAAACGTAACAAACATTATGTTTTTCGTCTAGACCGTTACATTAGATCTTGGCACAAATTTCCCACTCTTCTTGGTGAACAGGTCCTAAGTACGAGAGATCAGCGTATCGGCTATATAGCAAAGTTCATAGACTTACAGTGTACACTCCTTTGGCAATTCGCATAAGAGCATGCCGACTTTCTAACACCGGGTAGATGACAACCACAACGATGGACAAGAACACCCATGCTATGCTAATAGCTACCCAAGCGGTGTAACCTTTTGGAGTGTATACAGTCTGGGCGCCAAACAGGGGAAGGGGAATCAGAAGGATAAAGATGACGAACTGCAACAGTAGATAGCCGTCAGTCCACGTAGATGATGGCTTTGGAAGACGCACCAGGGCGATAGAAGAAACAGAAGCAAATACAAACGCCTTCTGCAAATGTCCAGGATTAAGTTCATCATCATCTTGCTGCGTCGATTTGCTTGAGATTTCGGAGATGGAGGCTGGCTTCACATCTGAGCCATTTGAGCTCTCGTTTTCAGTTTTCATGGTGTCCTCTTCTGGTACTTTTGGTGCTGGATCAGGCTTTACAGGTGCGTTGATCGCACGGGTAGCAGCCCAGTCGAAGTCTTCTGGGCACTAAGAAAGCCACGATGAGGCTTTGACCAACACGAGTGGAAAAAAAGACACGATACCAACAAAGAGATAACCGTTGCGATAACGCCTCCAACGACGAAGGAAGCAACATTACCAGCAAGCATCTCGTAATCACCGCCAGTGGTCTTGGGTGAGACTGTTAGTTTGCTGCCAAGTGAAGAACAGAACGCTACTTACTGTTACATTAAGGACACCATTATTCAGTTTCGCGGTCGTCACCAACCATGTGATTACACCTGTTGCGGACCCAATAAGTGAACCTCCTATGCACCCCCATTTGTTTGCCTTGTTCCAGGTGACACAAAGAGCAGTGGGTATAGCGCCTGACCCCAGAATGACTCCCATGAAGGTCTGCAATAACAACGATTAGCCACTTGGGATGAATGGTAGGGTGTACACACATAAAGCCAGCCCAACGACACCCCAATATAGTAAAAGATGAGCCCTGCGATGCTGCACACGAGGGCATAGAGTATGACCTAAGCCAAGCATTGGTGTTACATCGTTTCGATGCGTTAGAGACTGAGAACTGACCATGAGGTGTCCCACCTGCAAGATTCTCTCTTCCGTTGCTTGTGGATTGATATAAGTCTTGAATTGAAATCATCTTTATTAACGTGATGACCATTGTTGCGACAACAATTACCTTGTATACATCATATGTCAACACAGACGACACGGCGATGAGTTCTGCAGAACATGAACCTATTGAACTATGAGTTACAAACCGTAGCTTGCGAAGATATCACTGACTGGTCACAGCAAGGAAGAGCAGAATGAGCAGTGCAGTGGCACCGGATTTGCCAAGCAGGGCACTAACGGCTGCTGCAGCAGGAAGACCTGTGGACACGTCCAACGGACTGAGTTCCTTCATGCTAGGATCGCCACGTAACGCCACCGCTGCCAGTCCAAGCGTCGTGGATAACGTGAACGGGATGGCAAACCTATTTATAGGTCATGGAAGAAGTTACGGGCAATGTCATGCAAGTACATACCAAGCAAGACCACCTAGCAAGTAGGCTTTTACCGTAGATGCTGGACGACTCGCAATTGCACGTTGCCAGTAAGCTTGATCCTGAAACACCGTAGCGAAGTTGCCAACAATGTTAATAACGCCGAATATGATTCCGTTCGTTGACCTCATTGTCAAGTAAGACCCTTGAGCATTCCCATCCACTGGATTGATTGCAGACTGCTTCTGAAGGAGATCATACATAGCCGACGGACTTCCGATCTTGGGGCTCGTTGCGTAAACAGTGAAAAAGAAAAACTGATGGTTATGAACAACTTGTGTGATACAGTTTAAAAGCACGCACGAGAATAACGACGAATAGCACAGTCGTATGTGAACTATGAGGTTAGACAATCAATAACAGAGCCTCATTTCGAGATTCTAACTCACTAGTCACAGAGTAACGTCGATCGCATACCACCAACAACGACATAGATTGCAACTACAGTAGGAATCAAGAAACATGCCTTGAAAAAGTCGAGATTAGATGAAGAACCAGAAAAAAAGGAAAACTATGCTTACAGCAACTGTATGCATGCCGGTCAAATCTGTAACAGTTGCAGAGCCTCCGACAATCAGCTGAGCAGTGATAATAACATTCGTCGCCAGACTGCGTGGGGCACCCGTTAGCCAAGATCCGTCTCTGGCGTGATTAGTGGATACAAACCCAAAGAACATGCATATCAAGTGGGGAACTCTACCCCACCGTGCGCCCACTATTTCGAGCCACGTATGGGCATAGGGAGCGTTGAGCTTGAGCTTGGCGGCGAGCTGTAAGCGGAGTTGAGCCAACTGCAGACCAAGAAGCGGAGGACGTATAATCACCATTGCGAAAAGTAGAATTTGGACCGTGGCACCAGCTGAGCACAGACCTTTCAGATGAATGGCTAAATAATAAGCATGATTATATCTCACCGCCATACCACCAAGGGCCACTAATACCTATTTCCATGAGCTTGACAGTTGATGTCGACAACGGGTTTACACACCATACTTGTATGCAACGGCACTACTTTGTAGCTTGTTCAAACCATCAAACTTTGGTTGTGAAATCATCGTGGCAGCAACCTACGACTGTTCCGGCCATAGTCCACGCCGATACAATTCCTGATGCTATTAGACCAGGTTTGACACTGCGCGACGCACTGCTGAATTCTTCTGAATTATCCGGAGAAAACTCAGTGTAGCGTGCCTGTAGCGCGGTAATGCCAATCATGAAGACACTGAAGAAGAGCCCGATACCTGTGATTACATTGTCAGATTCGTACATGATCCTGCCTTTGTACGCACCCATGACTGTGGTAGCTCATTAACACACGTCAACGCATACAGAGTTGAGGCTAGACGTACCGACGCCATATCCAACTCCTTGAGGAAGAATTGGTGTAGTGGTAGACATATCTTACGAGGCCGTGTATTCGCACACGATGGTTGATGTGCCATTTATAATTACCGTGGGGAGCATGGAGAGCCTTCTCTGTGTCGGCACCCCGAGCAACGCGATAAGCAGAGAACATAATTAGAAAAGCCACGGATGAGTTAAGGGTGATATCATTACATACCTTGTAGCATTTGTCACCAAGGATCACCGACAGATATGGTGGCAAGCCCACAGTATGTGAAGCCATTATTAGAAGGTTGCAGTGGTTCTTTCTGTTCTACATGGAGGATCCAAAAGCTATCACGAATCCCGGGTTTCTACAAGCAATTCACACATGGCGTTGTCCGGGTAAAAACGATCCTAATCAAAAGCATTTCAGGCTTTGCAGTTTTCGCCCGTGCGAAGGGGCATTTTGACATTGGACAGTGGTCATGATGATGAGCCAACGAACTGCCATTGCGGTGAGCCAATCTGTGAAACGAGTGACCAAATTGAAACTCAGTCGGCAATCTCCGAAGATAATGACGAAAGTGCCCAAATACCTCTCCACATGAAGCTTAATTGTCTTATCGAAGGCGAATCTGACGTCTTTGTCGTTCCCGTGGGGCCCGAGGATGTGGTTAGCGACTTGAAGAAATCGATACAAAGCGAGCGAGTACTGGGTAGTTTAAAGGATATTGATCCTCACACTCTAGCATTGTGGAAGGTGAGCGCCATCAACGAGCCGCTATGTGAAATGACATTGTTTTCTCAGCCCAAGAACTTAAACCTCATCGCCGCTAAACCACGCAACGCTCTCGTTGAACATATTGGGTTCCTGGGAGATGAACTTTCAAAATTTGCAGATGAATTAGAGGCCGTGGACAGCGTCTTCAGTATCTTTTCAACACAGCCTCTCAGAGACTACATCCACATAATTGTAAAGGTCCCGCGTACCAGTGAGTAAGAGTGGATTTTGCAGCTGAGCGTTGCTGACAAGATTCTGCCCCTAAAACCTTTTCCCTCCCGCATGTTCTCCTCATCTCATCCCTGTCACGGTTGCGAATCCTACGTGCCACCCCTCATCTCCATCTTGTCACGGTTTTGAATCTTGTGCCGCTCATCGTTCACGCTTTTACGTCCCCCAATCCGCATACCCTCCTAAACTCGATTGTCACTGAATTTGATCTCGTCCTCTTGTTTCTTTTGTCTTCTTGTACCATTGCCCTCCCAATCTGCCAATGCTATGTTGCCCCCTGACCATCCATCGTACATTCCCCTCGTCGCATGCCAATTCTTGTTTCCGCGATCTCATCAGCCACAATCAGTCCAAGTTCGTCTAACGAATCTAACACCGGTTTTATTCCACATACCTCTGGTGAGCAGATTTAACATCCATGGCGCAGCAACTTATGGCTTTTCAGACAACGGCAGTCTTGCGGAACTCGAAACGCTCCGCACGCATTTGTGGGGTAAAGACCAGATTATCTACAGTGAAATGGGCTGCTCAATTCTCGACCTTACGTTTTTCGGTGCCCTCAATCTAAATATTCGTCCGGATAACATCCTCCTCATCCGTAACGAATATGTCTTAGCATACGAGCATATTCTTAGGGATACACAGAACCTGACGACAGAACGGCCGAGGTCTGCAACGCTAGTCACGGGTCAACCCGGAATCGGTGCGTCGAGTCTCGAGTGCATGGCCCTAGCTGATCTAGCTCAATAGGAAAGACACTATTCTTATTTTATGTTTTGGCCCGTCAACTCCATCAGCAGAACCCTGTCGCTTTCCAGATCGATAAATACACATATGCCCTCTTCGGTCCGAAGGGTGTAACTCTCCATTTGACAACAGATAGTCGCGTTTTAAAAGGCACCTGGGCACTTTCCGATTCTGATGCATCAGGTCGACGCGGCCTTTGCATGGCCTTCCAGCAGCCAAAATTCCATGTCATACACACGAGCTCGCCGTCTTCCTCTCGTTGGAAGAATTGGGTAAAGCGCCTTGGCGCTGGTAAGTACATCATGGACGTGTGGTCGCTGAAGGAGTTTCAAACATTGCTGTGCGTGATATTGTGTACTACACTGTTATTCCACTGACTTATTCATACCAGCGCTCTCAAAAAACTCGATTCTCCGGAAGGTGAGGACCTCTTCAAGAAATATGGACCAAGCCCCAGGATCATCATCTATATTCTCACCAAGAGCATCGAGAACAATGCATACGAGCGCGAAGTCAAAACAGCGGCCTCCACGCTTGCCGGCAAATTCTCAGCAGTTGTTCCGGAGCTCGATGATTTGGATTTCACTGACGAAATTTCCTCTAAGATATTTACCGTCAGGCCGAAGAATAACATGTCACGAGGAGAGCATGTTTTGGATATCTCAACGCCATTTCTCTGTTGTACCTTTGGCTCAGCTATTTCCCGCCAGGCGTCAGACCAACAACATACTTTTTTCGTGATGCTCGGCAGTCATCCATCTTTTCGCGAAGCTGGAGGAAAGCTGTTTGAGCATTATGTCCATAACCGCCTCTCCCCTGATGAATCGGAAAACAAATGTCACATGGCACCTAGTTATGGTAGGCTCGAACTTGACGGATGCGAGGGCAGCCCGGGATGACCAGAAACTGGGGGACACGTGGAAGTTGCAGTGGCCAACTGTTGTTTATGCAAGTAAGGTGCCAATGGGCCAGTTTAATGAAGATCACGAGCAGCTCCTCAAGGGTATGTTGAATGATGTGAGTACACAGCAATTAATTGAATGTTCATAAGCTTTACTATACAAACAGGTCAATGACACAGACTCTGTGCCAGATCAAAGAGCAGATTCAGGTGATGGGATGGACGAATCGTTGTGATTGTTTGTAATTAAACAGCCACTGAATTATCCTCCGTAAATAATTTATTCACCCGACCTCGTATATATTCGCTACAAGCCAAACTCGTCACGATACGTTTTCCCTGCATGAATGATCAATGCCCTTTCAGTCAGGACATAAGCCGTCTCTCATATACTCCTGATCGCTGCAACCAGTGACGAAATATGGCAATTCGATTGAAGGCACGTACTTTTCCAGATAGAAAATGCCTTGGTGGTCACGCCTCCCACCTGTCTTTCTTCTTGCCTATATTGACAACAACGCAACAGTGAGGTTTCTTAGAATGGGGTGATATGTGGAACCATGAGCGCAAAGCGCTTCCGTTTGTGTTCAGTGGTACTCCAGCCTTATCGGCGAGATTCATTGATCGCTAAAGTGGTCCTTCTTACACTGCGTGGTAGTCTTGAGGAGCATCAGATCCAGAATCCATACTTGTCCTGTAGAGAAAAAAGGAAAGACGCAATGAACCGCCAAATTGGAGTCTACAGTCTGAGCGGCAAAAGCCAAAAGAAGATGGTCATGCGGACCGTGCATCTGGATAGTATACGTCCCAAACGTTACAAACGTTAAAATAATCGCAATAATTTCATTTAGACCGTTACATTAGATCCTGGCACAAATTTCCCACTCTCTTTGGTGAACAAGTCCTAAGCACGAGAGATAAGCACATCGGCAATATAGCAATTTGCAAAGTTCAATGACTTACAGTGTACACTCCTTTGGCAATTCGCATAAGAGCATGCCGACTTTCGAATATCGGGTAGATGACAACCCCACAGATGGACAGGAACACCCATGCTATACCAATCGCTACCCAAGCGGTGTAACCTTGGGCAGTGTATACAGTCTGCGCGCCAAACAAGGGAAGGGGAATCAAAAGGATAAAGATGACGAACTGCAACAGTAGATAGTCGTGAGTCCACGTAGATGATGGCTTTGGAGGACTCACCAAAACGATAGAAGAAATAGAGGCAAATACAAACGCCTTGTGCAAATGTTCAGGATTAAGTTCATCATCAATATCTTGCTGCGTCGATTTGCTTGAGATTTCGGCGATCGAGCCTGACTTCACATCGGAGCCCTCTTTTTCAGTTTTCACAATGTCTTCTTCTGGTATTTTTGGTACCGGATCAGGCTTTACAGGTGTGTTGATCGCACGGGTAGCGGCCCAGTCGAAGTCTTCGGGGAACTAAGAAACCCATGATGAGGCATTGACCGACACGAGGTGAAAAAAGAGACAATACCAAGAAAGAGACAACTGTTGCGATAATGCCTCCAGCGAGGAAGGAAGCAACATTACCAGCAAGCATTTCGTAATCACCGCCAGTGGTCTGGGGTGAAACTGTTAGATTCCTGCCAAGTAGCGAACAGAACGCATCTTACTGTTACATTAATGACACCATTATTCAGTTTCGCGGTCGTCACCAACCATGCAATCACACCTGCGGCGAACCCAATAAGTGAACCTCCTATGCACCCCCATTTGTTTGCCTTCTTCCAGGTGATACAAAGGGCAATGGGTATAACGCCGGAACCCAGAATGACTCCCATGAAGGTCTGAAATAACAACGATTAAGCACTTGAAATGATCGGTAGGATATTAGGATATACACACATAAAGCCAGCCCATTGACACCCCAATATAGTAAAAGATGAGCCCTGCGATACTGCACACGAGGGCGTAGAATATGACCTAAGCCAAGCATTGATGTTACATCGTTTCGATACGTCAAAGACTGAGAACTGACCATGAGGTGTCCCACCTGCAAGATTCTCTCTTCCGTTGCTTGTGGGTTGATATAAGTCTTGAATTGAGATCATCTTTATTAGCGTGATGACCATTGCTGCGACTATAATTACCTTGTATACATCGTACGTCAACAAGGACGACACGGCAATGAGTTCTGCAGAACATGCACCTGTTTTAACTATCAGTTATAAACCGTAGCTTGCGAAAATACCACTGACTGGTCACAGCAAGGAAGAGCAGAATGAGCAATGCAGTAGCACCAGATTTGCCAAGCAGGGCACTAGCGGCTGCAGAAGCAGGAAGACCTTTGGACACGTCCAATGCACTGAGTTCCTTCATACTAGGATCGCCACGTAACGCCACCGCTGCCAGTCCAAGCGTCGTGGCTAAAGTGAACGGGATGGCAAACCTGTTCATGTCGTGTCAGTCATGGAAGAAGTTACAAGCAATGTCATGCAAGTACATACCAAGCGAGACCACCTAGCAAGTAGGCCTTCACCGTAGATGCTGGACGACTCGCAATTGCACGTTGCCAGTAAGCTTGATCCTGAAACACCGTAGCGAAGTTGCCAACAATGTTAATAACGCCGAATATAATTCCGTTCGTGGACCTCATTGTCAAGTAAGACCCTTGAGCATTCCCATCCACCGGATTGAGTGCAGACTGCTTCTGAAGGAGATCATGCATAGCCGTCGGACTTCCGATCTTGGGGCTCGTTGCGTAAACAGTGAATACGAAGACCTGATGATTGTGAACAACTGGTGTGATACATGTTTGAAAGCACGCACGAGGATGATAACGAACAGCACAGTCGTATGTGAACTATGGGGTTGGACAATCAATAGCAGAGCCTCATTTCGGGATTCTAACTCACTAGTCACAGAGTAGTGTTGATCGCATACCGCCAACAACGACATAGATTGCAACCACAATAGGAATCAAAAAACACGCCTTGAAAAGGTGGAGATCAGACGAGGAACCAGAAAAAGGAAAGCTATCCATACAGCAATTGTATGCATGCCGGTCAAATCTGTAACAGTTGCAGAACCTCCAAGAATCAGCATAGCACTGACAATGATATTCGTCGCTAGACTACGTAGGGCACCCGTTAGCCATGAGCCGTCTCTAGCGTGGTAAGTGGATACGAACCCAAAGACCATGAATACCAAGTGAGCAACTTTGCCCCACCTTGCCCCCACTATTTCGAGCCACGTATGGGCATAGGGAGCGTTGAGCTTGAGCTTAGCGGCGAGCTGTAAGTGGTGTTGAGCCAACTGCAGACCAAAAAGCTGAGGGTATATAATTACCATTGCGAAAAGTAGTACTTGAACCGTAGCACCAGCTAAATACGAACCATTGAGATGAATGACTAAATAATAAGCATGGTTATATCTCACCGCCATACCACCAAGGGCCACTAATGCCTATTTCCATGAGCCTGACAGTTGATGTTGACAACGGGTTTACACACCATATTTGTATGCAACGGCACTACTTTGTAGCTTGTTCAAACACGTCAGGCTTTTGTTGTGAGATCATCGTGGCAACCTACGAGTGTTGCGGCCCAAGTCCATGCCGACACGATTCCTGATGCTATTAGACCAGGTTTGACACTGCGCGACGCACTGCTGAATTCTTCCGAATTATCCGGAGAAAACTCAGTATAGCGTGCCTGCAGCGCGGTAATGCCAATCATGAAGACACTGAAGAAGAGCCCGATACCTGTGATTACAATCAGTGTGGTTGTTCATGATCTTGCCTTTGTACGCACCAATGACTGTAGTAGTAATTCAAGATTTGGTTGATTAGCACACCTCAGCACAAAAAAAAGGTTGAAGCTACACGTACCGACTCCATATCCAGCTCCTTGCGGAAGAATTGGCGCAGTGGTAGACATATCTTACGGCCGCGTACACATTCGCACCCGATGGTTGATGTGCCATTTATATTACAGATGTACCGTGGGGAGTGTGGGGCCTTATCTATGTCGGTAAGCCAAGCAACGCGATAAGCAAAGAACATAATTAGAATGGCCACAGATCGGGTAAGGTATCATCACAGACCTTGTGGCATATGTCACCATGGATCACCGACAGGTACGGTGCCTAAAGTATAATACAGAATGCTGAATGGTGGCAAAACCCTAGCAATTGTGGGTTGATCCTGTCTGTTCAAATGCATTTTAGGCGGTGATGAGTACATGAGCTCATGACCTCGTTCTCATGGTAGACAGGTGTTGCCATGTTGGGTGTGGTTCCAATTTGCCGTCAAAGCCCATGGGTGAAGTGAGCTGGTGGAAGTTGAAAGGACTGTTGTTTAGTGTGTACGATTCCTGATTGCGGACGTTGCTCGGTTCCAAGTGCTTCATTTTATATTTATTCCATTCACCAAGGCCACGACAAAGGTCGCAAGCCTAGTCTTGTCACCGGTACTTCTTAGTGGATGTTTGGAGGTTCATGACATCTCCGGATGCTTCGGGATTCACATCCGATTCTCTGGGCGATAAGAATCCTGAACCGAACATGCACACATCATTCTATCGATTTATCACCCAGACACATGCAACGTCGCGTGCCACTATCACACCGTCAATGACATGCATTCATTCGTCTCTTCAGTTAATTTTTGTTGAGAGTGGTGGCGTTCAGGCCAGGGACCTTCGGCATAATCTTGAGACGGAAAATTGGATCGTTGTCAATGATATGATTTCGCAGACCACAAGCCCATAAGTATGAATCTTTACTATAGAGAATGTTCAAGTAATGTACTATTATCTACCATGTAAGTAATGTGAGTATCCGAGTATATCTGAAGCACCCTTGCGTAAGAGGAAAGAGACGATTCTATAGCACAACATGTAGTACAATATCAGTAGAAAACGATTGACCAGGATGATAAAAAGGAAAATGAAAAAGTACTTTGATCGTGCCATCGTTTGATGGAAGTGAAGTGGTCCATTCGTCCTTGCTCTCTAATCCATTAGGGAAGCTTCTCTTTAGTACCAACAGCTTTCACCCATATTTCTCCAGGTCGACTAGTGTAAAGACGATTTAGCATGTAGAAATTCGGAGGGAGGACAAGACTGACCTTTTCTCCCTAAGAACCCTGAACACTTTGCGAGCATCCGCAGGAGGGTTGATACCCATCTGCCCTGCAACACCTATGGCTCGTGGAGGGAACACTCCGGGCCCGCACCGGTCTTGCAAGTCGGCCAGCGACTCGTTTGTCCCCTCTGTTTCGACTACTACCGTGCCATACCAGCCTGGATCCACGAAGAGCTTGTTGGTATCAGGAATATAAATACGATTTTGGCGGTCGAGGCTGATTGGCGACCCTACTATCCGCACAGAATTTGGTGGTGGGCGGATGACAAGGGAGGAACGATGCACCCAACGAACGACGTTATGGAAGGCACCTTGGGGACTGAACCAAACTTATCAGCTGATATTATTAATCAAAAAGGTATGGTAACCTACGTTTCTGTCCGAATGCGGTCTTGAAGTAACTGCAAGTTGGTGGCAACTTGTTCGCCCCAAGGTCGAAGATCAATGTGAATAATGGGATTGCTATAGCCAGGGCCGGTCCGTATGACTTTGTGGAAGTAAGAAGGCGGAAACGCTAGTGATGGGATATACTTGGGAAGGTCCCCAACTGGCGAGTAAGAGTAGTCCAAGTCCTAATTCCGGGACATTGGTCCATCAAAGTTTAATGCACCAAGGTAAGGTCACTTACAATCAGGTAACTGCCATCCCAAACAAGCCTTCCGACGTTGCCTTCATCACCGACAGCCACGTCCCAGACAACATCTCCGAAACGCAAAAGTTTCATGATGCCAGCTCTCCGACATTCTTCTTCACACTCGAGTAGACTTTCGTTAGACAGCCACTCTCCATCCGGAGAGGGCACGAACACTCGGAGAAGCGGTGCTCGCTTGAGACGGAACAGGGGAGACTTGAAGCCTGTGTTCGATGGGCTACCATTCAGTTGATGCAAGTTACCATGTCCGTGGTGAGAATGACCATGGGAGAAAGCGGAATGTGGCGACGAAGCACGGCTTTGTGGACGAGAATAAGCGCTCTTGACGGGATGGTGAGAAACACGGGACTCGGCATCTTTCTCTGCTTGCGCTCGCAGGCGAAGGACCACTCGCGAGTAGGCGCGAGTCGCAGCAGTAAGTCGGTGAACCATGACACCGATTAGTGGGTCTCGTTGCGAAGGGTGGAGGGCAAGTGACTTGACATGTAGATTTGCTACACGCGCATATTCGTGCGTGGGTGTTGACACACCAAACATGTAATCATTCAAATCCTGACGAGAACCGTTTGTGAGAGCAGTAGCCTAAAAGATGGCAAGACGCTTACCTGTAGAGACAAAGGTAGCGGGTCTGGGCCGTCCCAACACCATCTAGCATAGCCTACTGTCTTCAAAAATCGCTGGAGAGTTGCCTCTTTCAAATCGTCGCTCTCCGATAGCAACGTCCGGATACGCTTGGATACACCCGCAAGAAGGCACCAATCGTAAAAGGAAAGATAGGAAAGCAACTCGCTAAGAAGTCGCGCATCGGATACGAACTCCCATAAGCCAGCCAATGAACGTGAACGTTGTCTACCATGTTTAGCAGGTAGTACATCTTCGACAATGTCGGTGCCCAAAGACTCCACGTCACTTTTTGGGTGCGCCTTGCCCACACTTTTCTCGAACGATTTAAATAACGCAGTTGCATCGCTCTTCACGACTGCTTCGGATTCTTCGGCTCGTGGTATCCGTTTCTTGGCATACTTGCTACTCTTTTCGGACTTGGTATCTGCTTTAACGCTGTTAGCGAGGGACGCGCCAACGCCATCGCTGTCCGTCTCGATGGAAGGTATTGAAGGTATGGAATGCTGCTTCTTCAGTTGGACGTCTGTCTCTTCTGGACTGTCTTCTGACATTTCCCCGTTTCTCGCTTTCGTTTTTCTTGCTCCGATATCCTTTTCTTGGATCCTCTCTTTCTCTTTAGCTACCGGCGCCAACATTTTTACCCCTTCGATCTTCGCAAACGGGTCTTCGTCAACATCCAACAACGACATTCCAGAACTACGCAGTGTCTGACGAGAAGAGGGAACCTGGAGTTCCGATTTCTCAGGAGATGTCGCTGCCTTCTTCAACGTCTGGGAAGGAGAAACGGGAGTCAACGGTCGACCTTTGGCTGGTGTAACCGGTCGTTGAAAGAGTTTGTGTCCGTCATCTGATGGCTGGCGAGCTTTGCTGAGCTTCCGGGGCCTCCCGGCAACGGCAGTAGAGACATGAGTGGAGTGACGCAACTCTCGGTGCCCTTCGACCACCACTCGCGGATAGGCGAATTCTGAAGACGGTGGAGATGGGTATTCTGCTGCCGCTGCATCTTTCGGGGTATTGTTGGCAGGCGTGGTTGAGCGTGGTTGATCGGTAGTAGTACTAGATGGAGGTGACGGATAGCCAGTCACGGTCTGACCAAAAGAACGATCCTGTCCATCCCAGAGGCGAACGCTTACTCGTTGCTCTTCGCCAGGTTGTGGTCGGTCGATATTTGCCTCCATTGCAGCGAAAATCAAGGGCTTGCCCCTCGTAGGTCCGCCATTTGCGGTTGGTTGCAACATCCGGTTGAACTCCTGGTAAGGATCCAATTGCTGATGAAGGCTCATAGTCTGATTTATGTCGCGCATCTTCAGACCTTCACTGGGAGAAGAGGGCAAATGTGTTCTTCGTTGCCCAGTCTTGAACATGTTGGATTCAGAGGGTGAGTCCTGCTTTTCGGGAAAGCTGATATTTGCCCCTATATTGTCAATACCCCTGGAAACAGGCGCAACGTCGCGATTTTGATGCGGTGGCGGCTTAGATACCTGTCAAAAAATGAGGAGTTAATGCTCGGTGGTTTTGGTCTGGGAGGATAAGGAGCAGACGAGAATAGCACAAGTGATTTATTGTGGCAACATCGGCTTTAATTGAAACTCACCAGGGTTGGTTGGTTGCGTACTGTTTCGCTTGGGTCACCAGAGTTTGGAGCGCTTGAAGAAGCTAGAGAAGAACCGTTCTGTATGCGGAGGTTGAGTTCAGTATGAGCCACAAAAGGATCGATAAGCAAAGAAAGACAAGAAAGATGGGTTAAAAGGGATAAAGCAGTTGCTCCCGAACAAGGAATGATCCAGAGAGACGTGTATATATATAAGAGAGAGAGAATAAACACAGCATATCAGCCAGGAACAAAAAAGCGATTCCTAGGGGGCAACCCGACAAGAAATGAATATTGAGTTACGAAGAGGCTCATCAAGAGCCTGTTGAGATCAACGGCATGAAGAATATAGAAGGCAGGGAGAATAGGGAAGGGGATTCATTTGCTCAATCGGGCTGTGCCAGATCACCAGCCGGTGAGAAAGGCTGAGCCAAGTACAAAGCAAAGCTGAACGGCAATCAACACGATATGCATCACCAGCTCCTCCCGATTCGCACCGGGAATGCCATCACTTTCAATCATGCCGGAAGTGATAACGACATGAAGGCAGAAAACGGCCGCAGCTTCGCAAGGCGCGAGAAAGTAGGATCCAGACATATAGGAGGTGTCAAAGCGAAACTGACACGAAGCATTGACAGAAGTGAGATTTTTCCATCGTAAGCGTCTCGGTCCCAATATCACCATCTTGATGACGGCAACTTCCAGCATGGCAGTGTGCATACCATCAGTATTGAGCCACTGGCCGACGTGGACAAGTTGGCCGTCTTATATCACCGATTCAAAGATCGGACCCACGTGTCATCCGCATTTATGACCTCGCTAATGCCTCAGCATGGGTCGACATGCTGACTTGCATTCAGAGGACTGCAATGCGTGTCATAGCCAGAAAACGATGGAATGGGTGGGCGGAAAGCTTGTTTCCCGGCTGCCGCTCGTGTTCTCAACCTTCAATGGTGAGAAAATCACGGACAACAGCGATAAGAAGCACATAGGATTAACATTTCCGCATATTCGCCGACGGATGGCAATTACAGCGACCTGCCCTAAACGAGGGATCGCCTTCTCCTATGCGAAAGATTGATAAGAGGGGGGAAGGTTCAAAAGGTCATGAAACACCACACGGAGTGTACCGTCGCCTATTAAGCGCCGAATGACAACACTATCCCCTCTTGGACGCCAAAAAAAGAACCGGAAACGAGAATAGGAAAGAAACCGAAGGAAGAAGGAGACACGAGATAGGAAAGGCGATAACCGACTCACCCGATATGGTGAAGATTCAGGAGGCAACCGCCGGACCCCCAACGAAGGAGTCGCTGGCTTCGGTTCTTCATATACATCGACGAATAAATCGTCTTCATCGCTGAGTTCGCTGGATGATTTGGGTCGACTTGGCAACAGTCTATTACCTCTGATATTATCGCGAACACCACTGCCGTTGTGGTAAGTGCCGCCAAGGCTTGTACCGTTGGTTATGACCAGGGCGGGGTTCTGATCCAAGTCTCTTTGGCTGCTGGGAGGAGACCAATCACCGCGCATCGTCAATACAGGCTTTACGGTTGTGGCATCCTTTCGTAATCTGTCGCTTGTTACGGTGGGTCCATTGACGGTGGCGGCTATTGGAAATGGGGGACCGCCATTCAGCTGCTTAGCATACGCTTGCAAGTTGCCCGCTGGCGGTAAGGGTTTAGCGGTGGGATCGGCGCTGAGAAGTCCAGGGGGTTCCACCTCGCGCCGCACAGCAAACGCTTGCAAGTTGCCCGTTGGCGGCAGCGGTTTGACAGTGGGATCGGCACTAAGAAGTCCAGGAGGTTCCATCTCGCGCCGTTCGGGACGGGGGCTCGTACTATTCTGAGAACGAGGGGAAGGTAACTGAACCACACCGTTGATAGGATGCCTCACAACGGGCTGCTGGACCGGTGGGAGAGGCAACTGGTTTGAGATCCCATTAATCGAAGGCTGCAGAGCAGATACATCTTGGTTAGTTGCAGAAGAAGCTCCAAGTAAGCGATGTTCCCTGACCTCCTGAACCACGTCGTCTCTGAGCCTTCGTAGAACGGGCTCCTGGTCCGGCGGCGGGGATGACTGAGCTGCAAAACTCCTTGCCAGTAAAGACCTCTCTTGACGTGATGCCGAAGGAAGCCGCTGTTCGCCAACAGACGCACTGACACTCCTATGGATAGAATCGCCTGTATAGGGCTGCCGGGCCAGCGACGGAGGTGCGACGTCTTTTGATATAGGTTTGGGCGGCCTCTTCTCTTGGCTCGACGCAGAAGCTTCTCCAATGGTGCGCTGCTCGATGTTCATCCCCGCCTGGACCAATTCGGCGCGCGCACCGTGGAATGAAGTCTGTAGACCTGGCTGAGGAACAGGACGACGACTTAATAAAGGTGTCGGCTCGACTGGTGGAACATTCGAGACATCAGAAGGGGACGGCTCATCTTCGGTTGGGATAGGGATTGGCAGAGGCTTGTCTATAGCCGGGTAGCGTGCAACATTTCTGTTTGCTTGTTGCTGGGGGGAAAGCGTTCCGTTTACGGGAGGGAAACGAGCGGATTGAGCTGCCATTACATTGAAGTCATGGTTGTATGTGCTGTTACGAGTACCTGCATTGGCAGCTGACGGAGTGGTTTGAGTCCCGGATCGCGGCGCTCCTTGTGTCTCGACTCTACGGGGAACATGGTGATTACTATCACCGTTCAATGTCGTACCTCGGTTTATTGAGCCCAGTGCCTTGGGCTGAGACACAACAACACGACCTTGGGAAGGCGTTTTTGGAGCATGCCGAGACTGCTGTTCGGGAGAGTTTGAAGAAGTCGCAAGCTTGGCGAATATGGGAGTCGGAGCTATGTTGAACGGGGAGCTAATTACTATGGGTTCTTGCTGGCGGCTTTTCGACTTCTTGCGAAGGAAACCAGCCATCGCAAGGGAGGGGACAGGGAGAATAAGGGGATATAATACAAGCTGTTCCCTGCACAGTTGCCTCAAGGCAACGTTCGACGTTCAGGAACAAAACATGCAGTGTGTGATAAAGTGAAGGGTCTGATGGAAGACTTCGAGATCATTGTGTCAGGTCCCGTTTAGCTCAGTTGGTAGAGCGCGTCACTAGTATCACTAGAGTATGACGAGGTCAGTCGTTCAAGTCGGCTAATGGGAACTTTTTCCATGCCACTCGTTTTTGTCCCCTCCTCGATCCAAACCATAATAGTGAGCTGTAGCTAGTGAAAGAAACTATTTTTGGCAGGATTCTCAAAAGCAGTAGACAGTAAACCACCGCTTACAGCTCCTGTCTGCCGAGTCACTGTCACATCGCAGTTTACCACTTACAAATGGCGACATCCTCGACACATCTGAAGCCGAAATCGGTAGACATTGACGACGATCTGGATGAACTCGACGGCATGTTTCAATCAACTCGTCATCTATATTGTCTGATACAAGTCTATCAACACAGACGTCTTATCTGAATTTCATGATACCACTGAAAAACAACGAGGCACTTCTGGCCGACCAAGGACTAACACAAGAGTTGCTCCTCCGATCAATGCTGGTGCAACGGGACGCGCAACTGGACCACCCGGTGATATACCAGAGGGTGATGAACAAGCATTCCCAGAAGCGTTCGCCCGAGAGCTGGCGAAAGGAATGGAAGGCCTCATGCTAGGTGGATTTGATCCTTCAACTCTTCCCCCAAACGATGCCACTGATGACGATACCGAGAATGGTGAATCGGAAGAACAGAGGAAGGAGACAGAAAGAGCTTTCAGAGCAGTATGGGAAGCGATGCTCTTGGAAGGGATGAATGGCACGCTCGACGTGGAGACTCAATCCAGTGCAGATGCCACAGGCGCTGGTAGCAGTGGAGCCAATACAAACACGACGGAGGGGAAGCGGAATGATTTCCAGGACAGGTTAAAGCAGGCGATGGATAAGATGAAAGAGACAGAATCCAATCTACAGGTCAATTCGTTTTTCTGTATTGGCCCAGTGCCCGACTTATAATTCACGGCTAGGCGGACTCCCGTCCAAAGGAAGCCGAAGACCCTGAAACACTAGCAGAATTACTCAAGTCTATCAAGGGTATCGGGGAAGGGGAGGAGGACGAGACAGAGCTCGCCGGCTTTCTCGAGGGTATAATGGGACAGCTGTTAAGCAAGGAGGTGTTATATGACCCCTTAAAGGAGCTATGCGACAAAGTAAGTCCAGCAATACCTCAGCGTATTTTCCTGATCCGTTTGCAATTAGTTCCCTAACTATCTTGCATCTCCACCGTCGCCACTCAGCGCTGCAGACCGACAGCGATATGAAAAGCAACAGGCTTGCACGAAGAAGATCCTTGCGATATTTGATAGGCCAGGTTACAGAGACGATGACGCTGAAAGTCACCAAGCCATTGTTGAGCACATGAGCGAGGTTCGTTCTTCTCCGATAGTCCCCACTGCGCTTCGTGTTGAAACGTTTTAGATTCAATCGTATGGATCGCCACCTCCAGAGCTCATGGGTCCACTTCCTTCTGGAGGTCCCTTAGGACCCGATGGCTTGCCACAGCTCGGTGAAAACTGTGTGATTTCTTAACACCCGAAAGTGATATTTTTATGGTTGATACATGGAGGCATGGCAAAGCCCCACGGTGATCTATATATTACATTTCTTTTACCATCTTATAATACTTATCGACGTTTTCTGTCCCAGTTGTAGACTCTCGATATATGGTATTCCCCAATCCTGTCTAAGAATGGCTTCGTCAAGCTTGCGGAACTTGCAACATGACGGAAGCGGAAAACGATTGTGATCATTGAGCCAAGATTGACTCGCATCTACCAAGGAATCGAATGCTCTTTTATCCCGTATTTGTAATGCCCACCTTTTCCAATTACCATCTTCGGTCGCCAATTTTTTGCGACGGTGTGACTTGATGAAGTCATATAGCATCAAGTTGTTGATTCTCCGTTGGTGCTATATCGTTTTCACCCAACGATTGAAATGGTGAATGTCCGACTGCGGGACAGCGCATTTTGAAGCTTGATAGGCAGAAGCATTGATAACGTGGTTAACTTGGAGAAAAACACTGATAGGAATCGATGCCGAAACATACATACACTCGAATTCGTGTCGATTAAGCCTATGAACTTTTAATGCGTCACCCGAAACAGAGGTAATGTCATGAATGCCAGTGTCTTGGTTCCAGTACGCTGCGGTGGTATGGGCACATCGAACACTACTACGATTTGCTGTTGCATAGGTAATCGATAGGACAACGGAGAACGGTGTCGATGGCCCTGGTTCTGCGCTGGCATCGATGCAACTGCTTTGAAGTGAATAGGCTGCGTACAAAGCGCGCACCTGAGCCTGTCTAGAATTATCACGCCCTTTCTCGAGTTTCCCAGACATTTGTCCCTTGCAATGTAGTACTGAGATTCATCAGACTCCATCGGTGTAAGGAGCTTGACAGATGAACCTAAATATTTGTTCAGATGTGCCCACATGATAATTATGATAGGAATAGAGAGCGTTGACGAGCAACAATTGAACGAAGATGATATGCCGACGATCCTTCTGTCCCTGCTCAAGGCTGTTCCGCAATGTACAAAAGAGAATGTGGAGTGAAAAAAGGGTGCAAACTCCCAATCTTTCACCGACTTCTTCCGAGCTAGGATAATCGGTAATTAGTGACCTGCGGGCCGCCCAAGTTGGGCGCACGTCCGAAATTTGCTTAGCATAGTTGCACGGTGCCTGTCTTGTGGCATGTGTGGATGCAAAACGTGAGATAGATCACAAGTCGAGTGAGCGCTATCAAGGCTCAACCGTCCAGCAGGCGTGAAAAGAGTGGATGGATGTAAATACTTGAGGCCTTGAGGCTTGAGGAATAAGTAGGTCACACGACAATTAGCCGGAATCTTTTCTCCTTTATGTAATTGAATCCGACGAGCTCTCGGCACCTTCAAGCAAAATGTGCAATACACTTATTCATTGTAACTGAAGCTGCATATCATGTCGTCCCCGTATAAAGAAAACTGAAATACATGTAAGAAAGTTTGTACGCAACTATCTCTGATGAGCTAATATGGCCATCAGGATCCCAGCTATGGCAACGGAGCCAAAAACGACGGGGCGAAAGTTCGTTTCGAAATTTTGATGCCTAGGATTACCATACAATATAATCTCCTCCAAGGATTTGAGGCATTTCTCAACGACCGGATCTTCCCTGTTTCGCAAGGACTTGAAATGCGTCAAGGTATTATAGGTAATTTGGAAAAATCGGCACTGATGACAATATTTATCCAATAAGGAATCAATGTTTGACGGTACCAGTAACTTGTCCAGAGCGTTCAGGAGAGGGCGAAGTGTTTGTTCCCAATCTTGGACGTCTAATTTGATTGCTTGTGGATTATGCTTGATTATCTTACCGAATTCAGGAACAAAGTGATCAATTCCATGGCTACAAGACTGTATTGAGTGCTGTACACTGATGAACAATGATGCAAACCTACTTCAAGTTGGTCAACCTAGCAGCGCACCGAATTAATAACTTCATTATCAATTCCAGGTATTGCTTTGTTCCAGCATTCCTAGTGACATGATATTGACCTGACCGTGAGGAATCTTGTAGAAAATCGAGAAATGATTGATGATGAACATCAATAAAAGGCTTGAATCTGAGTATGGAATGCATTCCATGTAACCTCTCTCCCAACTTATCTCTGGAGATGTTCATGAGCATTGCATCATCTTTGCTCAGGCTATCTCTCAGAGCAATTGAGCAGCGACCAACCAATAGAACAAGGAAAGTCTTCAGGAAATCCTGATCCTGTACATGTTTCAGGATTTCCATATATGAGTCATCCTTGTGATCATGGAGTGCTCCAAATATTTCCTTCCTTGCCTCCATCACTTGAACCTGTAGAATCTCTGCTTCCTCCCACTTTCCCTGATTCCTGTATGTGGATGCCAGATTGTCCATTGCAGTCAGGGTGTCTGGATGGAGTGGTCCAAGCTTTTCCTTCCTTACTTCCATCACTTGAAGCTGGAGAATCTCTGCTTCCTCCCACTTTCCCTGATTCCCATATGTG
>KN818244.1:145338-166122 GCA_000827485.1 Amanita muscaria Koide BX008 | reverse complement strand
TGCCAGATTGCCCATTGCAGTCAGGGTGGAAGGATGGAGTGGTCCAAGCTTTTCCTTGCTTGCTTCCATCACTTGAAGCTGGAGAATCTCTGCTTCCTCCCACTTTCCCTGATTCCCATATGTGAATGCCAGATTGCCCATTGCAGTCAGGGTGTCTGGATGGAGTGGTCCAAGTATTTCCTCACTTGCCTCCACCACTTTTACTTCTAAACTCTCTGCCTCCTTCCACCTTCCCTGATTCCAGTATGTGGCTGCCAGACTGGTTATTGCAGTGAGGGTGTCTGGATGGAGTGGTCCAAGTATTTCCTCTCTTGCCTCCATCACTTTTACCTCTAGACTCTCTGCTTCCTTCCACTTTCCCTGATTCCTGTATGTGGCTGCCAGATGGTGCATAGCAGTGAGAGTGTCTGGATGGCCTGAACCAAGCCTTGTTGCCCTTACACTCAATATTTCACTCCACAACTTTTCACTCTGGCCCCAATCACAAACTTTTTCGAAAACTAATGCAAATCTTGAATTCTCATCATCATAATATTGGTCACCTGAGTTCAACTGAGCTGTATGTTCACCATTTGCATTGATATGGGGAGCCAGCTGTGCCCAGAAGTTGTAGCTATCTTCTTGATAGTCCAATTTTACTGAACAAGCTAAAACACTCCTTGATCTTTGGCAACAATCTGAGACATCAGTGACTGGCATTCTGTCCCTGCTCCATGTCTGAATCAAGGGATGAACAGAATACACTGTCCCCTCTTTCCTTATCAAGGAGAATGACAGCAGCACCTTTATCCCTGCTTGAAATTGGAGTGCATCCCAATGCCCATCATCATTCAGAAAAAGTGTGTTGGAGTCCAACAGAGAGATGGACTGTGGTAAGCCATTGGTTATCTCACCCTTCCTTTCCATAAAATTCTGAGCTGCATTCTTGAAAATTTCTTCAGAGATGTTGTCATGATGGAGGAAAGCAAAGATATTGTGAAGAGTGAGTGCACTTTCAGCTGCAAGGCTTTCTGCTCTGTTTTTCCCTTCTGTCCTGCACTTGATTTCTTCAATAGAAATCTCCCATGTCCCATATGTAGAATATTTGTAAAGTGATGCACCTCTAAATTCTTTGTCTTGCATCAACTTTGCTCTGTGCTTCATAAACAACTCCAGATAATAATCAAGCTCACAGCCACATGACTGTACATATGCCCCAGCCTGATCAATGGCAAGGGGAATGCAACCCAATATTGCAACAAGCTTTTTAGCTACCAGTGCAACATTCCCTGAGTTGTGATCAACTGCAGCTGACTTCAATAACAAGACAATGGCTTCATCTTCTCCCATCTCTGTCACTTCAAGGCAACTTCCTGAAGTGATCCTTGCCAAATTCCTATCCCTACTAGTTATCAAGATACTACCCCCATTGCCAGAGGGAATGAACTTTTCAACCACTTTATATCCCCCACCTGCATTATCAAACACCATAAGCCAGTCATTTCTATCAGAAATCCACTCCAAAGCAGATTCAGCAGAAGGTGTAGCATCCACCTTATATTTCTGTGCAATCTGTCTGAGACAGAGATCAATAGTATGCTCCGAAGAAGCATCAATCCAAAATATGTCAGAGAACCTAGCATAGTCCACGTCAAACACTGAACTAACAAGAAAACAGAACCTCAAACCATTTCTTCCCGTATTGTTCAATGAATTTGAGACATATCTGAGTCTTACCAATACCTCCCATTCCATATAGAAGGAACTTGTTCCTTTTACTGTCATGTTTCGGTGAAAAGTTATCCTTTAAAGCCTGCAGATAAGTATCACGGCCTAAGAAAAAGGTACTGGGAGCCTGCAACCAAGGTTAAGGTGGGATTCCATCCAAAGAAGTATTCGGATAGATGTTTTTGACCTAACACCGTAACATGACTGTATCAGCATATGCACAGCTTCCAAAATCGAGCTTACATAATTTCCCCCTACTGTGGAGATTTCGCCAGAGAAAGTAACGTTCTGAGCATGTTGAAACATAGAAATGTTTGGGTCAGCCATGACGATCAATAGCAGGTTGCGTGTGCGCGCGTGTATGTGATGGTCAAGTAGAAAGGAAGGATAGTCACCTATAGTCACTCATGTCACACTGTTCCACGACAAGTTTGACGTTACTGTCCCCTCAGTTGGCATGAAGCCCGAACATCAAGCGTTTCAAACTGACGCCAACGTTGAAAGGACTGGATTCCGAATATGGCGTAGTTGTCGACGTTCTCTGGTGTTCGCTCTCGGGATGACCATTTGAAGCTCTCCAGGTCTGACAGTGCGTTCGTTCAAACTTCATGTTCATTCATATTGATAGTAACCCATTTTCTCCCTGGTAGATCAATGACTACCATTGACGACTCGGAAGCGGAAGGATTCAACTTATAACAGAGCGAGAAGATGCCAATGGGAATTCCAGCTTGTTGACATGCGTTTACCTCGACATAGTGATAGGATAGAACTGCCTACATGCATGATGCACCTGCACAGTATACCAAAACCCGCAAGTTATCGCTCCTCTTCGCCTCTCCAACCCATGAGAATTCTCATCTTCTCGATAGCAGAATACAGATCGCATGTAAGATCGCTCGTACCTATCTGGTTCACGTAACTTACTGCTTTTTTAGTTTCTTCATTAAAAGCCCATATCTAGGCTTCCGTGTTGGCACCCAAAATCGCCTTAATACGTCCAGCTTCTTTTCAAAGCTTCTCCATCTCTTTCTTGTCCTGCCTCCATCCCTTCCGTGATTCGCATCAAAAAATCTCACTCAGCAGTCTATACTCTCCGTTCCGCCGTCGTTCTCTCAAACCTACTCCATTACCGTTATCTACGGACCATCGAAAAACGTCGCTTCGCCGCAGCCGAGAATTGCACCACGGGCGCCTTGGTGGCTGATGCGCCTGACGTCAGGTATAACGTGTATCGCAAGCTTCGGAAATGTCCTAGTCATCGCATAATTCAATGGAACAGCGTATCGACATTTACAGCGAACGTTTTCAATTCAGCGATCTCGACCGTGTCTACTGGAACCGTGACGATTTGCCCTTTCTCACTGGGTCGGCAAGTTGATCGCGATGTTGTGACACCGTCGCATTCCAAACATCCATCGGGACTAAGCAGATAACCTTCTCATGGATCCCCACAATAACAGGAAGGACGTTAATTCGCCTTCGACAAGACAATTAAGCCAGCAAGAGCCGTCCTGGTTCTGGGGTGGGACATCAACCATTGGGCTGCGTTGTTCGTACGGTAGACGTTGGGACCTTGCAGTGGCACTGCAGTGTGGACGACATCACGTATTCTCAGGGCGGTCACGAGTTCGGCTTTCGCTGCCCCATCTTTTCTGTGATATACGAACTGAATCCGATTTGGAATCTCGCGAGAAATGACGTCGAAGCAGCAGCCTTTGAGCAGATGAGAGGGACGATGCCGACGGCTTGGCCGCTTACACCTGCAGAAATTTTGAAAATGCGATTCCGCATAATTATGAAAGGTGCTTTAAGTGAGTGCACCAGCCCATGTGTATTAACGCATGTATTTCGGGAGAGGATAGTCCCTGTCAACCTTCTTGACTAGCTCGTCGCCGGCGTCCAATAGGATATCTGACAAGCTCTTTTATGGTGTGCGTACACCACTCATACCACCTTGGCACTTTGAAAATACTTCAATTGCACTTCGTTTACAAGCTTGGAAATACAGCAGGTACTTGGCTGAATCCAGGTCCTAATATGTACTTACTGCGAAGATGATGTCAAGTCTGTATGAACATAGCAATGCAAATTGAGAAATACGAATACGAAACCGCTACCGTCACTGCGACGGGTCCATTGATCTCGTGGTTTCGTACCTGGATTGCCATCCCAGCTTCTCGATGTCTGCCTTAGCCAACCAAGCTGTCCTTTGTCGGAATGACTCCAGATCCCGACCATTGTAGTAGTTGTGACCACCCATCGGGAAGAGCTGCATCGTGTCCTCAGGTGGGTAGAACATGGCTTGGCTTTGATTGCTGGCAGGTGTTCGATACAGCTTGCCACCGCCAGTGAAAAGCGGTGCCTGGCAGAAGTGACGAAATCCCATCTTTGGGGGTGGAACAGCCGGGATCCCTTGACGAGGGAAGAAGAGATTTCAGAATATGCCTTTTTTAGATGCAAGTCGTAAACACATACCGTCGTTGTAGCCTTGAACAGAATACTCGGTGACATCAATCTTGAACCTCTCGCGATATTGTTTGAGCAGAGAGTGGAAATAATTGACTAGCTTTGCATCTCCCGCTCTCGGGGCACCAATGATAGCAATGCGCAATGTCAATGTCGAGAGTATTGAGTGTTCTTGAGAAAGTTCTTTGGCAAGGAAATCGAGCAGGAGCAGGTAGGCCAGGCTTCCGCCCATGCTATGTCCTGTAAATATCAGTCCAACCGGGTGGCGTTCTTCAATTGTGCACCAGATGCGCTCCATTAGCTGATCTTTGAGGCCGCAATAAAGGGCCCAGAATCCAGAATGGACGGCGCCGCACCCGGACGGGTGAGCTGTCTTGGTCATCCGTAGGTCATAAAGAGCTTGCAGAAGCGATGCTGTACCAGAGATAGATACGACGAGCTGGCATGCGCGTGGTCGAAAGAGGACCAATGCAGGAAGGTCGCCGACGGTCCCTCGCACAGAATCAATCAATTCGCAATCACCAAGGGCATCGTAATGCTCCAGTGGATAGCCTACTTGATGTAATACCGTAAAATTCTTGATGAGCGTGTCAACGGGAACGGCACTGTAGACGACTTCGGAGAACTGGCCTGAACAAGGTTATAAGACATTATGGTGCCTCCGCTCTGTCAGATTGTGATCAAGGCAAATCAGGGTGGACTCGCCGTATTCGGTGACTTCCCTGCTGACGTCTTTTGATACCAAGTCGGCATCCCCAAGCTTGTAGTCTGAATACGTCGCGAAAAGCCTCGCAAGCCAGCGAAAGTTATCTTCCTTCTCTGAGGCAAGTGTTTTACGTTGCTCGTCTGTCAGAGGGTATCGATGCTTGTCCGATGGGGACCGGAGTAGAGATTTAATGGCGGAACCTTGGAGGCATAAAATGATCAGTCCGTAGATTGTGAGCTACTCACCGAATGGCATCTTCAAGTTGGTATGAAGTGCTGGAAGTAGGCTTGAAGCTTGTTGAAACTGTCATTGGGGTCACGAGGCAAGTGACCTCAGATCGACAACGTCAGCACGCTCCACGACAAAGGCGGGCAACTAATGTCCAACATTAATACTCTTGTTGACCCTGCTTCGCCGTGCTTAATACTTAGGATATCTGACACTGGCAGGCTCTTTTATGGTGTGCGTGCATCTGCAATCATCCAGATGCCCATGAATTCAGGAACGTGTTCCCAAACTGCGAGAATATTATACAGGTATGTACATGCACTTTCAAAATCTTTCCGAAGTTGCGCTAACCTATTACTTGTATGTATGCATGATTAACACGAGTGATAATAGTGCCTACGAGAGAGAGCATTCGTAACGCAATTCCCGCAATGCAGCTCCGACTTAGGCACCCGATGAAATTTCTGGCACTCTACCAATCACCTTGCATCTCACTCAATCGAATGATAAGGTTTCGACGTCTAGTAGGTTCCCTGCCAATGATGAAAATACCAAAGATGAACGGGAGGGGTCCAGCACCCGCCAAGGTAACCAAAGACGCAACAATGACCGAATGCTGAGTCCAAACATAAGTGTAGATGCCCCCCATCATGCACACGATCCCGAGAATCAGCAGCAGCACCGGAGCGAAGAGGGACCCCCCCAGCCACGTATTAAAAAACCACTGGGAGCTGCCCTTTTTCCACCGTTGTGGGGCAGGGTTGTTCTGTTTTTGCGAGAACACGGCTTCGAGATGTGTCCGTTCCTCCTTCGTCAATCGCTCGAACCAGCGTGTCGTGAGGAATGCCAACAGCGCAGCTAGGACGTCAAGAACGAGGCCGCTGAGGAAGAAAGCGTTGATGGCACGGTTTGCGACGGTTTCTGGGGAGGTGAGCGTCGTGCTCATTATCTGTCCTTGAATGGCCGCGATGAACGCTCCCTGGGGATGGATACTTCTCGTTTAAGATGGAAGCTGGCACGAATGTCAACAGGACTTACGGCAACGGTAATGGCATTGAACCCCTTGCAGAGTCCTTCGTGGTGATGGGAGGATGCCATCACAAATAGATTGCAAGGAAGGCTGCAGCTTGCAGGATTTCGTGTGGGTCGTTCCTTTTTCCATTTATCTGTGTTTCGAGGAGGTGCTCATTCAGCTGATGTGCTGCGGTGCGAATCTGCCAATCACTGCTTCCTTTAAATTGACAAGGAACACATGTTAATATGTCAATCTCACTCGGTTGGCGCCGAGATTACTATCACACCGTTCAGGACTGAAGTAGGATAATGATGCCACAACAAGTTGAAGGTCTGGGCCGTCTCCATGTGTAGTGTATGCTTTGAGTTGTTCAGTAACCTGACTTCGACTGCTCCCAGCGCATAACCCTCACGATCTTTTCAGCAGACTAATCCGTCCTTTGAATGAAGGCCAGTTGAGGATCCGAATCTACTGCCTGACAGTGATACGCTCAAGAAAATGAAATTGACGGAAGAGAGCCCATACTATTAATCTAATGCCGAGGAATGCTGCTACTGTAATCGATTCCTTCTCAGCGAAAAGTACAGCGTCAGTTCAGACCCACCAACCAGGGGTTATGCCACCACCGGCAACGCAGCTGATAGCATTCCACAACGGACGTTATGGACCTTGTGTGATCAAGCGCCTTCTTCTCTACGTGGCATGCACAGGACACAGCGCAAAGCTGCAACGAAGGGGGATCATCACGCCTAATTGAACTAGGAGAAGAAGCTATATCTTCGACAATCTCCGTCCTCTTACATCGATCAAGTACTTACTCAAGAGCCCTGGGGGGCCAGGCCCCATTAGTTGCTCACACCTTTATTCGTAATGCTTCGTGGATGTTGAGGTAGAGTCACTCATACGGATACCTCGTAGACAAGGAAGCGCGAGTCCGTCATGGAATGCTCTCAGGGACACGGCTTGTCGGTCTTCTTGAATTGAGACACTTGCTAACGCTTGACATTAACTTTCAGACCGTCCACATCCCCCCAACTCGCTCATCCTGGACGGCATGAGAAGAAAAGCTTCATTAGCCATAGTATGTCCATTCAGCGTCGCAACTCTTTATCGAAATGTGTAAATCATCTAAACCAGATCCGCTCAACGCCGCATCCCTTTATTAGGCCATAAATATTTATGAAAATTTGAGCTAGAGTGTAAACATGATACAAAGACGGGACAAAAAAGGGGGGCGGGGTGTCTCTGTGAGATTAGATAGAAGAATTGTGGGTAATAGTCATGATCCACCATTAATACGATGATCCACGTCCATAGTCCAATTAGTGATCTTAGAGATCATACAGAATGCATCCAATATCGCAGGGACCACAAACGGAGCTCGGCATTCTCTCTCTACGTCCTTCAAAACGTTTTCAGCCTCTTGACGCTTCCTCCGTTCGCTTGCCAGCTCTACCTCGAGATTAGTGCACCTTTCTCGCTCTCTTGCAAGTTCATCATCAACACCAGCCAATTTAGCTCGTGATGAGTCTAGAGCACGTTGTGCCCTGTTGCATGTGATCTCGAGTTTAGCGCGGGCTGCTCTTTCATCTGCTAGCTGACGTTCAAAGTCACGAGTCTTGGTCTCATCTGAGGCGGATGATAAGTGCTATTTTACAGCTGAAAGGAAGAACTTACCAGGTAATGGTTCCTCAAATCTCTCAGAACGTTGACAAAGAAAAAGAGGAAGATGTTCATCACTCATATCCTCCTGCAAAACATCCTTTCCTCGAGACGAGGACCGGGAAGGAGCTCTTGAATCAGCGATGGTTCTGCGTGAAGGCTAGAACAGGTCGAAATGTCAATGTACGAATCGACAACACCGAAATAGGATTACCTGAGCAATGGGAACGCGTGCAGTTCCCCGCCTAGTCTGGCTTGTTACACTCTGATTCCTCGGTTGAGGTGGGTCCTTTGACGAGTCTGGGATCCAGTCGTACACGACGGGCGCCGGTCGGTCCTCATCCGTTGCGGGTAGTGGCATAACCCCTGGTTGGTGGGCCTGAATTGATCAGCGAACGCTGTACTTTTCGCTGAGAAGGAGGCAATTACAGTAGCAGCATTCCCCGGCATTACATCAATAGTATAGGCTCTCTTCGATCTCATTTCCTTGTCACTTCCTGGGCTCGAGTGTACTGGTGTGATGGTATCACTGTCAGGGAGTATATTCAGATCCTCCACTGGCCTTCATTCAAAGGGCGGATTAGTCTGCTGAAAAGATAACAAGTATGTAGCAAACGCACTTTTCCGTGAGCGTTATCCATGCGCTGCCAAAGATGAACTTAGTTGCCATAGGCATTTTGAGAACAAAGACGCACATCTCAAGGTTGGCTGGTGTCGAGGAGCCCCAGAACTGGGTGAAGCTGGGTGACTTTGTTCGGTATACCAAGGTCTTTATTCGTTTGTAAAGAGGCTGTGATGGTTCGCGTGTTATCCGTTATGCAATTGCGCCGCGAGAATTGAAACACGCACGCTATGAAGAGAACAGATCCAAGAAGCTTTCATACACCCGGCGGAAACGAAAGTGACGTTTGATTCGCTGGGTGCGGGGAACTTGAGCTGTTCTAGATCCTGGTTTAGCTGTATGACGGATTCCGGAGAATCCGTGGAGAAGAATTTGGTGGCTTTGGAGCCACCATCGCAGTATCGCACTTGTATGATTAATTCGTGTAGGGCGGACATAGTGGTAAGAAAGGTATCACTTGGCGCTTGTTTCGGCTCGCTGCGTGCATTGACCTCTTTCATGGCCTTTCCAGATAATGATGACGTCATTGTCTTTGTCCCTGCTATTATATTCATTACCGTTAAATAACTCGGGTATAGACGCATTCTTTACAAACTGATGCACCGTCCGACCAGCAGCTCTTCATAGACCCCAGTGCAGGATGGGGACATTCTGAGCCAAGAGTTCAGCAAGGAAAGGTAAAGGCGAAGACGGTCCGATCACTTACATGTCGGTGGTGCGCCGGCTTCCATAGCTTGCGTGCTCAGTTTGGAGATGGTAGTAAATGCTTCCAGCAGCGCTGGCACGACAAACGGAGCCCGGCACTCCCTTTCAACATCCTTCAACGTAGCTTCAGCGCCTAACCGGAGACTCCGCTCTCTCTCCAGCTCTTGCTCAAGCTCAGCCCGTCGTTTGCTTTCTTCGGCCCATTTCTGCTCTAAATCACGTTTCATCTTGGCCTGTAGCGCCACTTGATTTGCCCGCTCCATCTTTAGGCTCTCCCTCAACGATTCTCCTTCCTTCCTCATGAATTCCATCAGAGCAATGGACCTGTCCAGCTCGGCTTTCATTGCTTGACAAGCCATGTCATTCTTCATCAACGCATCTTCAGCTTTTATACGAAGCTTCCCTTCTTTCTGCAACTGTTCTTCAACCTCCATGTGTTTGGTTCTCTCGCCGGACAACTCCCGTTCCAGTTGAATACGTTTATCCTGCTCACTTTTAAACTGTCCTTCAATTTCAACTTGAACCTTTCTTCTTTCCTGTAACTCTTCTTCGCTCTTCTTCAGTTTCTCCTGCTCGTTCTCTAGGGCTTTTTCAACAGCTGCAACCGTCTTCTGCGCGTCTTCCAAGCCTTTATCTCTCTCCTTTAATGCTTGCCGGATATCTGCAAAGAGTTGGTCACACAGGATCGCTCTGGGGCGGGGGTGGCTTACCCTCGAACCTAGTGATTATGCACTTAGAGTTAGGGTAATTCGGTTGGGAAGCAAGACCAGTCTCCTGAATCTGTCCGTAAAGCTTGAGCTCCTGATCCAACTTCTCTTTCAGCTCTCGGCGAAGAAGGATCAGCGCTGTGATTTGATCCTCTTTCATGGTGGGGGCAGTCGAATTCAGGTGACTCGTACTTGAACCTTGCAAGGGTTGATTTGCACCATTCGTGGGTTGTGGATTCAACAGCGTGCCTTCAGCCGAAGATATTGCAGTCGGCTTTTGGACAGGACGTTGTGGCATTGTTGTTGGTTGGGGCGTTGGATGGCTTCGTGGTGTGACCTGCTGCGACAAAGAAGATACAGTGGCGTTTGTGTGGTTTGATAGGGAAATTGAGGCAAGCGAAGACGTGATTTGTTTAGGGATATCAGCCTGTGATAGGCTCTAAAGAAGCATAAGAAGTAGAAATTTGATAATCTCCGTGCCACTCACACTGTGCTGCCCTTTATTACTCCCCGCAGTACCCGCAGATTTCGCACGAGTAGTACTGGTTTCGGCAACCTTTCGCATAGCAGGTTCTGCGTTTCTCTTCATCGCCGAAGGAGGGTTACTCGATGATCCTAGAGAGCCCGGTAAGTTCTGTATCCTAGTTATGATCTCATGAGCCTTACCAGTATCAACGCCATTATTGGGTAACGTAGTCAGATTCCGCTTTAACGGATCTATCTTCACGCGTTTGCTTGGGATAGAGTTCAAATCATGAACCTCTGCTGAACGTTTTGCTGTTGAGGTGAATTTCCCTTGTAGCGCATGGTTTGACGTCAGCTGCTGCATCCGTGCTTGGGATTGTGGTCGAGGAAGGAGTGTGGATGGTCCAGGCTTCGCTGCTTGCAGTGCATGTCGTGGTCGCATTGGTAAGTGAGAAGTCTGCACGGTTGGACTGTTTGATGGGGGAGCAGTAGACGAGGACCCGGATTGAACGCATAGAATATCATGATATAGGGATTCGAGTACACCTTCCAGCCTGAATGGCAAGGTGGAACATTGAGAAACATCTGAATCAGTAGAAAAATACAAGACTGACGTTGTTTGCAGTGCAAAACCCGTTCTGTTGAACGGCATGATTGAAAGTTTTGCATTGGTGATGGCTTACTTACATACTTAGTCTCTCGAGATCCACCGTCCCGTACAAACGTCGTTCTCCGTACACAGCGGTGTGTAAACACTGACGGATGTGCTGCAAGTTGGGTCATACATCAAACTTATCCTATGTAAATGGACCTGGAAACGTACGTCGTTTGGGCCAATCCAAACTGCCATCATACACCCATGAGAGACGAATTTGATGTTCTGCACTTTGGGTGAAGGAAAACGAAGCTGTTCAAGGTCCCTTTTCAGCTGACCAGCGCCTTCGTCTGAGCTTCTGGAGAAGAATTGGGTTGCCTTGAGGCCATAGTATTGCGTAGTGAGAATGAGGTTGTCATGTCCGTGGCGATGCGTTCCTCCTCCACCTACCATGGTCTTTAAACAAAAAAGTGTTTTATTTATTTATTTATACACAAATTTATTTCCTTTTCCGCACAACAGGCTGAGCAGCTAACTATCCAAGTTTTCACTATGTAGGCAAATAACCCCGCAGATGATGTCAACAGTTTGGAATATATGACCTTCAGCATATCCTGCGCTACAACTGCTCGCCTCTGAGTCTCCGGATAGCCTTTAAGTTACGCTGGAGTTAACGAAGAAAGCGCAAACTTCCATCTTCCATGCGCCCTTCAAACAGTCCTCAACAGCTGCCAAAAGATGGAGGTCTATATCGGAACTAAACGAGGCGGCTACGCACCTAAGTCGTCAATACGAGTTTTATTGAAGGAACTTACTCCTCAACCCGGAAAACAACACAGCACACAAGGCTCATCAAGCCCCACGAAAGCGTTGCCCATTCTGCTTTATGTATTTCCTGTACCACCTTACCTTGTACCTTGAGGGTACAGGCTGCTAACTTGTCGAATTGGATCATGGTTCGGAACCAACCATTCGTGTTTCCAGCACCCTTTCTTTCGGATTGAGCGGAAGTCAGTTAACAAGAGCTTGAGCGACCATGGTATGAAGTAAGATGGTAGTAAGGAGAAGGCAAGCGTCACGATTACAGGTCCAAGGAACATTCAACTCCGTACAAACACTTGGAAGTCAATCGTTTACAAATGCCATTGCATGAGTACCCCAGAGGGTAAAGGTTGCGATCCGAGTTGGTAATCCAATCGTTTTCTGCTTCCATTACGTTGCAGGATGAGAGCCTCACGAAAAATTTCTTGGTAAGGTGTTGGAGCTGGCGTGCTACCTTTGCTTGCGAGGAATGTTTCTGAATGCCATAGATCGAGGGTACCGGACCACACTTCGGTGGACAGGAAATAGGTAACATAGCATTATTATCAAGATCACTAAGGAAGACATACAAGCATTGAAAGATCCTTTGTGAATCGATACAGACACGTGCAGTCAGGAGCAAAAGGGCTTGACTCGGAGGGCTCAAGTCCGTATCGATAGAGCCTAGGAACATCTCCTTTTAATGCGTCATCCCAAAGCAAAGGTAATGCAAGGAATACCTTGGTGCCGGTATGCCAAAAGTCAGTAGGGCTGGGCTAGGTTCATGCTTGCTACCAAGTCAAAATTGTTGAGAACGCCCCGCTGCCCCTCAGCTGTTTGATCGTACATAATACTCATTAATGAAGCTTATGTCACCATGATTAGTTCCGAACACCCAAAGCATGCGATGGCCTGAAAAGAAAGTCAACGATGAGAGCAGTTCAAAGGTCGAGGAAAAACATACATCGAATAAGCTCCTAATAGTTCTCGCTCGGAATCAGGCACCACAAGTGCCACACTCTCGAGCTACTTCAAGTGACCTAGAGCCGTCTTTCGAAAGACGGACGATGGTGTCAGAAACCCCTTCTGCGTGCTTAACTCCAGGAAAATGATTGAGCACATGGTCACGGTGTTCCGAACGAAGATATTTTGAATCGGTCGCTCTTTAGGGTAGCTGGTTTTCGGCCATAACAACTTGAAAAAGTATTGGTCAGGACCTAAAGACCTTAATGACTTGTTGGCAACAAACGTTGTATTTTCAGATTTCTGGAGTTTCTTCCGGTTCCTCGTTCCTCTCCCAGCGGATGAGCAAAAGAAGCATAGTAGGCCCTTTAACCAATAAGTTGAAACAAGGGACTGGTTTGGTAAGAAACATACTTGTAAGGTTCCGGTAATTTGATATCGTAGACGCCAGAAGACAGCGCATAGGTATTATTGGCAAATTATGGCAGTTACCACTTCTGGTAGTTCTTGTCCTGTGCAAAACCGAGCCTGTTCGCGGTTTGAGAACTCCGGATACACTAGCACAGCTATCGATTGATGCAAGACAAGGATAAAACAAACATAGACGATGGTTGGATGATGAGGGGAATCGTGTCAATGAAGAAACGAGTCGATCACGATAATCATGATACACAACGCTAAATACAACCGGGACTTGTTATGTACCGGTCACCACTTTTTAATCAATTCGGTGATATGCACCGCCCAACGTTCAATTTCGGCAGTCGGGCGTCTAGTATGATGGTAAAACACGAGAAAAACATGAGAATATGGCTATGCGCAGCACCCATACCCTTGTAGTCAACGCTCTTTTCTGATTGCATGGAAGCGATTCAGATTGGCAGTCACGCAAGCTTTGAAAGGGCGGCAGCTACTGCTGTAGGTGCCAATAGCGTTGCTAGCTACAATTCAAACAACCCGACCAATGTCAGAGGTAAGCCGTTTTGCCACACGGACTTGTTTTCGCTACATCTATATTCAACGTTCAACTTGAAGGCGCGAACATCGTGGCAATCAATATCATTTCCTCTTCGGGTGGTAGTGAGTTCAACCAATGGAACATCGCTAATGAAGAGAATAGAACTGATGTGCAGCTCAGATGAACCGCTTATTGGATTCCCAAACCGTTTGGTAAGTATGACAATATCACTCATGGCCAGTATCGGAACCTGATTCGTTATTCAAGTTTGAAAACTACTCTCTGGGTAGACTGGGAGTAAGTGGTTTTCTGTGGTGTCGCTCACTTGTGTCTGAGTATCGTTAACCTTGAAAGAAGCCAAACACCAGTCCCGGTGTCGACCATACACAAGAGGCAATACGTTGTTTCCGGATAATGAACGATCAGTTGCAGCAGGACATCCTGGATGTTGGTGTCGACCCTGCGCAATTCTTGACAAACGCAGGGGTTAAAAGGCTATGGCCAACAAAGCGAGATAAAAATATTTCGCAGGCGTTAGAGTATGCTTGCACCAATTGGGCTAAACATCTCAAAGAGGCTAAGAAGAACAACAAACGTCTTGTCAAGGAGTTGGAAAATTTCGTAAACAAACACTTGCTGCATTGGATCGAGGCTTTGAGCTGGATCAACAAGTTGAGCTCGGCTGACTTGAGTCTGGAAGTTGGGATAGCGTTTCTGGTAACATCTCTGATAATCACTGATTTATACACCGATCTAAAATGTAAAATGTTGCACAGAAGTCAAACCCAACTTTGTCGTACTACTCGAAACTTCTCTTTGAGGGGCAACAATTGATCTCAAACTTTGGTGACCTAATTGCACAAACAGCACTCCATATCTACCGTACTGCGCTGCCTCTCACACCGGATGAAAGTCTGTTATATCAAAGATACAGCAGGGAAATGCGAAACAACCTTTGTCGAGTACTCTGTTGGCGGCCGGAAGACTCGCACAGGATTATTACCTGCTCGCAATACAAGCAACCCGTCAATCACATTCTTTTCTCCTGTCAACCCACCACCTACTTTGCCTCTTGGAGTGGAGAGTCTGTTAACGTGCGGGATTCAACCTCGACTGTTGACATGTGGGATTCAACCACTGGCATGAGTTATGCAAGGATTACAGACAATTGGATCGCACTCGCAGACAACTTCAGTGCGGGAGCGTCGTCACGGGAGAGCTCCGTGTTCTTCTACAACTTCCTAGATCCAAACACTCCCTGCATGATGTTCACCGCTTCAGCTCCCGTTCTCAGGATCGCACTTTCGGTTGACGGTCGTCGGATTGCTGCAGGATCATCTGATGGCAAGATCAAACTATGGGACGGGGCCGACGGCTCACTGATCCAGGATATGGACGGATTTGAATGCGCCAATCAAGAAGATTGCCAGTTTGCATTTTCCCCCAATGGACCAGCTGGCGCTAGACTTGTATTTTCGTCACGTCGTGGCGGTCTTGAACTCCAAAAGGCCATTAACGGAGAACACATCGCGAACCTAAATTATCAATCGACAATCCACTTTAACCTTGTGTTCTCCCGTAGTGGTTCGCGACTTGCCTCTTTGGTAAAAGGGAAAGACGAAAAGCACATCTTAACAGTGTGGAACGTCGTGAACGGCGCATTGATTGGGGCCAGTCCAGGGAGTGTCGGTTCAGTGCTAGCGATTTCAGCTGATGGATTAATAATCGCCACTGGGGGAGATGGTCATTCATTGCAGTTGTGGAGCCGAAACCGTGGGAGCCGCCGGAACCGTTGGGACACCTTCAAGTTATCCTACGATACACCTTCAGATCTCGATTCGTGGGATCGTATCAGTTGTCTAGCATTCTCACAGGACAACCTACTCGTAATTGGATTCACCGACGCCAATAGCGTTCTCTACGATGTCAAGCAGCGCTTCATCGTTATTAGGATTCCCAAGCATAATCCTTCGGCTGCCTCATTCTCCCTTGACTGTACTCGTCTTGCTATAGGATACCCAGATGGCACTTTACGTCTGTGGTATATCTCGGGCTTCAAAGAATCACGTTACATGAGTCGAAGAAAATCGGCACCTGTCAGTATCATGGCCTTTTCACCAGATTGCTCGCGCCTGGCCTCTGGGTTCGAGGACGGTACCGTTCGGCTGTGGGATACCGAATACCCAAGTCAACCGCTTATGATTCATAAAAGTCATTCAGTCAAGGTCACAGCGCTTGCATTCAGACTGGATGGTTTGTCGTTTGCTTCCGGCGCAGTCGATGGAACCATCAGATTGTGGGATAGCAATGGTGTTGGGTCCACTGATCTGTTTCAATTCCCGACCCATGGAGAGCTCACCTCTGTGGCTTTTTCCGGCTTTGTCCTGGCTGCTGCGACGGAATACGAAACGATTCTCTGGGACATTGAAACAGGGGAGCATGGTTTACTGTGTAAACTCGGCTCAACGCTCTTGGCATTCTCAAATCCTAATCACGAGCAGAGTCGTCTGCTTGCGTCGTTCAACAGGTGTCACAACGAAGTCATGGTGTGGGATATTGTTCCAAGCACATGCATCGCCCAGTTCAGCGATACCCAGACGGTTGAGAAAATGGTGTTTACTTCTGATAATTCCCAGCTTGTCGGGACCGTTCGATTCGGTGTCGTAAGCGAGAGTTTCTGTTTGTTCGATTTTGCCAACAAGCATCTTCAGTATTTGCAAGTTAATGAATATGCTCGCCTCTGTCCCATGCCGCGTTGGCATGGGATCCCAGTGTGGCTGCAATACGCGGACGAAAATTACACCATTACGGGATTCTTGTCTGAAGATAACGATCGGTCTATCGGCCTGAACATGGTTGTGCTACCCAAACACCTCGTTGTAGATAGTTGCAAGCCTTGTGGATCAAGAATGTTTGCTCTACCATGCAAAGATGGACGCATCCTCTTCTTTAAATCGTTATATTAATTGACTTGTTATCTTGTCTCCTGTATCACATTGATTGGTTATTCAAATTTACACTATATGCCCTGAACATGAACCCAGGAAAGTGTAGAAATTTCGCTCCGAAACAACGATCAAGCATAAGTCATTTACTAACTTTGGTATGAGAAGGGTGACGTACGTCGTAAACCCTCTACTCGCATAGCATGTGCAAGACAGAACTTTCAGCGTCGCAGCCACTTATCAGGCTTGAAGCTTGAAACAGCTTACCATGTGTGGGCCATCTCAATTTCGTTCCTACGCCTGCCATTTACGAGCAGGTGGATGTGACCATGGAACCTCGGCACCACACTGGCAGACTGCAGGCAGGACCTTCAGCAACATCTTCGCGGCTTTCACAACTTCAGCAATCTGTTGCATGTCGTTGATCAATTAAGAGGTGACTCTACAGTTTACCGTACTTTGATGTTCTACACTTTGGGTGAAGGAAAACGAAGCTGTTCAAGGTCCCTTTTCAGCTGACCAGCGCCTTCGTCTGAGCTTCTGAAGAAGAATTGGGTTGCCTTGAGGCCATAGTATTGCGTAGTGAGAATGAGGTTGTCATGTCCGTGGCGATGCGGTCCTCCTCCACCCAATGGTCTTTAAACAAAAACGTGTTTTATTTATTTATTTATAAGTACACAAATTTATTTCCTTTTTCGCAGAACGACTATCCAACTCTTCACTATGCAAATATTAACCCATTTGCCTACGCCACCGCCATCATATTCGACATAGCAGATGTCCTCTCCACAAGCTATTCGCCTCTCCGGATTGTCTGACAGATACTAATTAGATACGGTGGTCGACCTATCCGCTGAACGATGCGTATCGGGTAGAACTTGTGTAAAAAGGTGAAACTTCGTGAATCTGGCCATGGCCTTTAACTTAGTCACACCGGAATTAACGAAGAAAGCGCAAACTTATCATCTTCCATTCACCCGTCAACTTGCAGTAAGTCACATCAATACGAGTTCTATTGAAGGAACTTACTCCTCTTTAGACAATAACCCAGTCGGGGAAAACAACCCAGCGGAAGTCGGTTAACAAGGGTAGTAAGGAGAAGGTGAGCGTAACTAATACGGGACCAAGAAAGATTCAATTCCGTACAAGCACTTGGAAGTCAATCGTTTACAAATGCCATTGGATGAGTACCCGAGAGGATAAAAGTTGGGACCCGAGTTGATATTACAAATGTAATCCAATCGTTTGTTGCAGGCAGCGTCACGAAAGTGATGCATTGCCAGTGCCGACCTTCCCGGATTACGCCGCGTTCGAGGATCTTCACTTCTTCATTGACATGATTCTCCTCATTATTCAAACCATTGTCTATGCTTTGTTTTATGTAGCTGTGCCAGTGTATCCGGAACTCGCAAGCCGCTAACAGGCTCGAACAGGCTCGAACGGGATTGCACAAGTACAGGAACTACCAGAAGTGCTAATTCTGTTGCGCCAAAATCAATCATCACAATCGGGACGTACTTAATACCGGTCACCACTTTTTTACCAACTCGGTAATATGATGTCACTTGGACAGTCGGGGTCACTTACAGGAGACAAATATAAGACGGCCGCCGGCTATGCGCTGCACTTATACCCCTGGTCAACGCTCTTTACTGACTGCATGAATGGCAGACCAATCGATTCAGATTGGCGATCACGCAAACCTTCAAAGGGCTGCAGCTATTGCTCTAGGTGTCAATAGCCTTGCTAGCTACAATTCAAACAACCCGACCAATATCACAGGTAAGTCATTTTGCCACATGGACTTGTCTTCGCTATATCTATGTTCAACATTTAAGGCTCAAGCATCGTGGCAGTCAATCTTACTCCTCCTCCGGGTGGTAGTGAGTTCATCCAATGGAAAATAGCTAATAAGGAGAATAGAACTGATGTGCAGCTCAGATAAACCACTTCCTGGATCCCCAAACCCTTTTGTAAGTATGACAATATCGCTCATGGCCAGTATCAGAAACTGATTCGATATTCAAGTTTGAAAAACTCTCTCCGGGGGTAAGTGGTTCTTTGTGTTGCCGCTCGCTTGTCTCTGAGTGTCGTCAACATTAAAAGAAGCCAAATACCAGTCCTGGCGTCGACCATACACAAGAGGCAATACGTTGTTTCCGGATAATGAACAATCAGTTACAGCAGGACATCCTGGATGTTGGTGTCGACCCTGCCCAATTCTTGACAAACGCAGGGGTTGAAAGGCTATGGCCAAAAAAGCGAGATAAAAGGATTTCGCGGGTGCTAGAATATGCTTGCATCCATTGGGCAAAGCATCTCAAAGAGGCTAAGAGGAACAACAACCGTCTTGTCGAAGAGGTGAAAAAATTCGTAAACAAACACCTGCTGCATTGGATCGAGGTCTTGAGCTGGATTAACGAGCTAGGCTCGGCCGACCTGAGTCTTAAAGTCGGGATAGCGTTTCTGGTAACATCTCTAATAATGACTGGTTTATACAATCTAAAATGCTGCATAGGAGTCAAACCCAACGTCGTCAGACTGCCCTAAACTTCTCTTTGAGGGACAACAGTTGATCTTAAACTTCGGCGACCTTATTGCACAAACAGCACTTCATACCTACCGTACTGCGCTACCCCTCACGCCGAATGGAAGCCTGTTGTATCAAAAGTACAACAGAGAAATGCGAAACAACCTTTGTCGAGTACTCAGTTGGCGGCCGGAATGCCCGTACGGGATTATTACCTGCTCGCAATACAAGCAACCCGTCAATCGCATTGTTTTCTCCTGTCAACCCGCCACCTACTTTGCCTCTTGGAGTGGAGAGTCTGTTAACGTGCGGGATTCAACCACCATTGTTGACATGTGGGATTCAACTACTGGCAAGAGTTATGCAAGGATTACAGACAATTGGATCACACTCGCGGACAACTTCAGTGCGGGAGCATCGTCACGGGAGAGCTCCGTGTTCTTCTACAACTTCCTAGATCCAAACACTCCCCGCATGGTGTTCACCGCTTCAGCCCCCGTTCTAAGGATCGCACTCTCTTTCGACGGTCGCCGACTTGCTGCAGGATCATCTGATGGCAAGATCAAACTATGGGACGGAGCCGACGGCTCGCTGGTCCAGGATATCGACGGATTTGAATGCGCCAATCAAGAATATTGTCAAATTGCATTTTCCCCTAATGGACCAGCTGGCGCTAGACTTGTTTTTTCGTCACATCGTGGCGGTCTTGAACTCCGAAAAGCTATTAACGGAGAACACATCGCGAACCTAAATTATCAATCAACATTTCACGTTAACCTTGTGTTCTCCCGCAGTGGTTCGCGACTTGCCTCTTTGGTAAAAGGGGAAGACGAAAAGCACATCTTAACAGTGTGGAACGTCGTGAATGGCGCATTAATTGGGGCCAGCCCAAGGAGTGTCGGTTCAGTGCTAGCGATTTCAGCTGATGGGTTACTAATCGCCACTGGGGGAGATGGTCATTCGTTGCAGTTGTGGAGCCAGAACAGTTGGGATACCTTATCCTACGACACACCTCCAGATCTCAATTCGTGGGACCGTATCAGTTGTCTAGCATTCTCACAGGACAACATACTCTTCATTGGATTCGCCGACGCTAATAGTGTTCTCTATGACGTCAAGGAGCGCTCCATCGTTGCTAGGATCCCCAAACATAATCCTTCAGCTGCCTCATTTTCCCTTGATTCTACTTGCCTTGCTATAGGATACCCAGATGGCACTTTACGTCTGTGGTATATCTCGGACTTCAAAGCATCCCGTGACACGAGTCGAAGAAAATCGTCATCTGTCAGTATCTTGGCTTTCTCGCCAGATTGCTCACGCCTGGCCTCTGGGTTCGAGGACGGTACCGTTCGGCTGTGGGACACCGAATGCCCACTCCAAACGCTTATGATTCATAAAAGTCATTCAGTCAAGGTCACAGCACTTGCATTCAGATTGGATGGTTTGACGTTTGCTTCCGGGGCAGTCGATGGAACCATCGGATTGTGGGATGGCAATGGTGCTGGGACCACTGATCATTTTCAATTCCCGACCCATGGAGAGCTCACCTCTGTGGCCCTTTCCGACTTTGTCCTGGCTGCTGCGACGGAATATGAAACGATTCTCTGGGATATTCCGACAGGGGAACATGGTTTTCTGTGTAAACCTGGCTCAACGCTCTTGGCCTTCTCAAATCCTGATCACGAGCAGAGTCGTCTGCTTGCGTC
>KN818244.1:131270-141782 GCA_000827485.1 Amanita muscaria Koide BX008 | reverse complement strand
CATGGACGAGGTATGTTCCCGCAAATATAGGAAACTTCCTGAAGTCGTTTGAGAGTGATGTCGGTCATTTGCAGGAACAACCTATAAACTGTAAGCAGGCGAATCAATCAAGCGGAACATACGAACGATGCAACAACAAATTCTTTTCGCGACCATGGCTCCATCGCAAACACCGCATACTGATCTTTACCGAATTGTTTAAGCCAGCTTCGGTGTTTCCTGCTTCTTGGCGAAGAGGTTAACAGTATGTGATGTTTGGAATGATTCAGGAGGTAATCGTTGGGTTTATAGCATTTAACGTCGGCATCGACAAGTGTAAGAACATTGTCGGCGTCGTTCGATACCGCTGGTGCGTCCTCTGGCGCGCGCACACCATTACTATCAATGATGAAGGCCTTGCCGGACATATCCTGGAACACAATTGACTGGGCGCGAATGATGCAAAGGATAAGGATGGAATACAACAGGCATGTTTTCCCTAGTTTGTTGGTTGGAAGTGACAGTCAAATACCAATAGTGGTGCTCACCGATGCCCGGCTGACCTATAAAGACGGCGCTTCCTCGTCTGCCCTTTTCGCTCTTGTTAAAGATGTCTATCATAGTGCCCCACTCGTTCCGGAAGAGTATCAACTGTGGCACGCGAAGATCCTCCTTCAACTTGAGGACAGTCAGGTCCACATACCGAATGGTATAGGGGAAAATCGCCTTGGCTTCGTTTGAAAGATGAGCCATGTGAGGGTCAACGTGGTCGCTTGAACAGTGGTCGGGATCAGTGTCCATGGAATCGTCAGCTATAGCATCATCGTTGGCCACAGCATCAGAAGATGCATCGAAAACCAGTCGGGGGGCTAGGCCGTTACCAAAATCTGTGCTAAGAGGGGTGCTTTTGACGCGTAAGAATGCAGATTTCGTGGCAAGAACATTCCCCGCCACATAAGTGTCAGAGATGCGTTCAGGATTCTGTTCGTCCAGCAGAGCTTGAAGTTCGTTGAAGTCGTCTTTGGTCAGGGTTGCGGTTCGGAAAATGTCACCAAAATATTTGTGCCCGTCCCATAGCTTACTATGAATTACAGCCAGCCAGGATCTAGTGTCGTCTATGAGATTTAGTAGTGGTGGTGAAGGCATGGCAAATGATGACTATGGGCTCACTGGATGGAAGTTGGACCAAAAAATGAACGTGCTCTTCGAGAGGGGGATGTGATTGCGGAAAGAGAGTCGACATCTTCTGTGTAGGGATGGTCAACTCTTCGGCAAACATCTCCACATCTCCTCGCAACCTAATACGCTCGGCGAGAGTATGCGCTGGTTCCACAGGTACTGGGACATGTATCTGGCAAGATAAAGTCAGGTGGAAACGCAGGTCCCATAAATACAAACCCACCTTCCAAAGCACTAGGTTTGCGGCATCGTGATCACGAAGAGCTTTTTTCTTCTTCTGCATCTCCTCCTTCAAATAATTGACGTTGGCGTTGGGATGTACGAATGTCTGAAATGGAACATAGTTGCCGTAGACAACACACCAAGGTGTAAGGATGTCCTCGCCAAACATTAAAGATGGTGGAAGTATGACGTAGGGAGGATAAAGCGGATTGGAAGTTGCGTTGGATTGGAAGTCGTTCATCGCAATAGTTATAGGAGGGATTGTGGGTCACGCATGTGATATCGTCATCGCGTTTTTCTTCAAGACGCTGGTGGAGACTTTGACGGGCGTCAGGTAATTAACAGCGGCGAGCCTGAGCTGTTCATCGTGTTACACACAATGAAATGACGGAAACACAGCGTGAAGTTGACTGTTAGAACCCACCACTATTCATATAAAACCGTTTATTTGATCATGTTCACTTTGTCACCGCTGAGCACATGCTAATAGTACACAGGGTTTCAATGGTATTGGTCATTCCATCTTCCTCGTATGTGACATTCATGTGGCAGCTCAGCGATAGACAACCTTCCGACTCTCTCAGTTGCGTGCAGCCTTTCAACGCCCGATACTTGCATAAGAACAAAGTGATGTGTCGCCCTCCGGCGTTTCAAGTTCACCATACGAAAGACGCCTCGCAAATGGAACATCGGCGGCTACATCACAGTTTAATACGGATTTCACACAGTTGTTACGACTTACTTGCAAGAAAAGGGAAGAGACAAAGGAAGACGACCGAAACATGCCTCGCGAGAGTTTGGTATATATGACCTGTTCTTGTAGTTAGCAAATCCTGTGCTACAACTCCACAAGCTGCTCACCTCTCCGGATTGTCTGACAGATCCTGCCAATGACTAATCAGATACGATAGTCAACTTGTCCATTGAACGACGCGTACCCATGCATATCGCTTGGCGGCTACGCACCTTAGTTGCATCAGTACGGATTCGGTGTTAAAAATCACATTGAAGGAACTTACCACGCTTCGGACGATATCCCAGTCGAAAAAAACGCCATAGCACACAAGGTCAAATTCAAGCCCCACGAAAGTTGACCCATCCTGCCTTGCACAAGATTCCCTTCAGGCCATCAACTTGGAGAGTATTCAGGTCATTAACTTGTCAAATTGGATCATGGTTCAGAACTAACCAATCGTATTTCCAGCACCCTTTTTCTTCGCGTTGACCGGGAGTCGGATAACACCGGAGCCTAAGCGATCATGATATAAAGTAAGATGGAAAAAATGAGCGTTATGACTGCGGAACCAAGGAGCGTTGGATTTTACCGAAGCCTATGTCACCATGAGGAATGTCGATCACCCAAAGCAGGCGATGGTGATGGCCTGAAAAGAATGTCAATGACGAGAGGTTGCAAGTTCGAGGAGAAACATACATTGAATAAACTCCCAATAGTTCTTATCGAGCTGCTCGGAATCAGGCGAGTTTCTTCAAGATTAGATAATCCAATATTGTGGATGATGCGAATGATGGTAGTACTTACAGCGGCTTTCATATCAATAGGCCAGTTTACGAAAAAAAAGAATACAAGGCGGAACTTGAATACCTGTTGCCGATACTAGCTGATGCTGCCGATCTGTTTGGGAATATTTGGGAATATGTCGGCGCTTGTAAACACAAGGTGTCGGATGTCAAAACAACAAACTCCGCGTCCATTCTTTTTTTGTCTCCGATGGCCCTACAATATGAAAGCCGCTGTAAATGTGTCAGGAACCCCTTCAGCGTGCTGAACGCCAGGAAGATAATTTAGTACATGATTGTGATGTTCCGGATTTTTGCAGCCTAGCTTTTTTTTGATAACCGTTTGCTCCTTCGGGTTCAACCATGAGAGCTTGAAGGAGTATTGGTTAGGATCCAATAATTCATTGGCAACAGATGCTGGGTTTCAGCTTGCTGGGAACTTCTGTTTTCTCATTTCTCTCCCGACAGACGTACATTGTCGGCAGGTGAGTAAGCAAAGGTCCCCGACCTTCCCGTGAGTTGAAACAAGGGATCGATTGATAAGAAGCATGGGTTCCGGTAATTTGGTGTCGCAGACGCCAGAGAGATAGCTCGAACGGCATTGCAGTACAAGAACTACCAGGAGTGGTAACTGCCTTACATCAACTATATCAACTGTGCCGCAAACTCAATACAACTGGGACCTACTTATCACCACTTGTCCTTTTTTGTGCTGTAGAACCGCTCATGTGACATTTCTGCTATCAACTTGAGGCAGTTCAGCGTCTACAGATCTACTTACATGAGAAAAAATATGAGAAGACGGCAGTGCGCTGCACCCCCAACCCAAGCAGTCAACACCCTTCTCTAATTGCAATAATGGCCAACCACTCAAATGCGTTCGGCAATAATTCAAGACTTGCAGGGAGCAATGCTTTTGGTGCTGGTAGCGTTGCTAACCACAATTCGAACAACTCAAGTTACTCAACCAATAATGGAAGTAAGTCATTTTAACAGCACGGACTTGTCCTATATCTATTTTCAACATTCAAGGCGCGAACATCGTGGCAATCAGTTTTACTTCTTCTCCGGGTGGTAGTGAGTCCAGCCAATTGAAAATCGCTAATGAGGAGAATAGAACTGATGTGCAGCTCAGATGAATCGCTTACTGGATCCCAAAACCGTTCGGTAAGTATGACAACATCGCTCATGGCCAGTATCGGAACCTAATTCGATTTCAAGTTTGAAAATCGCTCCCTGCCGGTAAGTGGTTCTCTGTGGTGCCGCTCGCTTATGTCTGAGTATCGTCAACATTACAAGAAGCCAGACATCAGTCCTGGTGTCGACCATACAGAAGAGGCAATACGTTGCTTCCGGATAATGAATGATCAGTTGCACCAGGACATCTTGGATGTTGGTGTCGACCCTGTGCAATTCCTGACAAACGCTGAGGTTATCAATCGACGGTCAAGAAAGCGAGATGAAAAGATTTCGGAGGAGTTAAAGGATGCGTGCATCCACTGGGCCAAGCATCTCAAGAAGGCTGACAAGAACAATGAGCGTGTTGTCAGGAAGTTTGAAAAATTCGTAAACAAACACTTGCTGCATTGGATCGAGGCGTTGAGCTGGATCAACGAGCTTGACTCGGCCGACCAGAGTCTTAAAGACGGGATGGCGTTTCTGGTAACATCTCATCATCACTGATTTATATACCAAGCTAAAAGGTTGCATAGGACTCGGAGTCAAACACTTCGAAACTTCTCTTGGAGGGGCAGCGTTTGATCTCCAGCTTTGCCGACCTTATTAAACATACAGCACTCCATACCTACCGTACCGCACTACCCCTCACGCCAAATGAAGATCTGCTGTATCAAAAATACAGCAGGGAAATGAGAAACAACCTTTGTCGAGTACTGAGCTGGCGGCCGGAAGACTCGCACGGAATTATTACCCGCTCACAACAGCAGCAACCCGTCAATCGCATTGTTTTCTCCTATCAACCCGGTACCTTGTTTGCCTCTTGGAGTAGAGAGTCTGTTAACGCGCGGGATTCAACCACGAACGTTAAATTGTGGGAGTTAACTACTGGCATGGGTTTTGCAAATATCACAGACAAATGCATCGCACTCACCGACAGTTTCGATGCGGGAGCCTTTTCACCTCCCGGGGAGAGCTTCGTTCGCTTCCGCAGCTTCCTAGATCAAAACACTCCCTCTACGATGTTCACCGCTTCAGCCTCCGTTCTCAGGATCGCACTCTCTCCGGACGGTCGCCGACTTGCTGCAGGATCATCTGATGGCAAGATCAGGCTATGGGACGTAGCCAACAGCTCACTGCAGCAGGATATCGACGAATTTGAATGCGACAATCAAGAATATTGTCAGCTTGCATTTTCCCCTGATGGACCAGCTGGCGCTAGACTAGCGTTTTCGTCACGTCGTGGCGGTCTTGAACTCCGAAAGGCCATTAACGGAGAACCCATCAAGAACCTAAATTATCTATCAACAAATCACTTTAACCTTGTGTTCTCCCGTAGTGGTTCGCGACTTGCCTCTTTGGTAAAAGGGAAAGACGACAAGCACATCTTAACAGTGTGGAACGTCGAGAACGGCGCATTGATTGGGGCCAGTCCAAGGAGTGTCGGTTCAGTGCTAGCGATTTCAGCTGATGGACTACTAATTGCTACTGGGGGAGATGGTCACCCATTGCAGTTGTGGAGCCAGAACCATGGGACTCATGGGAGCCGGAACCATTGGGACACCTTCTCCTACAACACACCTCTAGATCTCAATTCGCGGGATCGTATCAGTTGTCTAGCATTCTCACATGACAACGTACTCATAATCGGATTCGCCGACGCAGATAGTGTTCTCTACGACGTCAAGAAGTGCTTCATCGTTGCTAAGATTCCTAAACCCAATCCTTCAGCTGCCTCGTTCTCTCCTGATTGTACTCGTCTTGGAATAGGATATCCAGATGGCACTTTAAATCTGTGGGATATCTCGAGCTTCAAAGCATCCCGTGACATGAGTCGAACAAAATCGGCATCTGTCAGTATACTGGCTTTGTCGCCGGATTGCTCGCGCCTGGCCTCTGGGTTCGAGGACGGTACCGTTCGGCTATGGGACACCGAATGCCCAAGTCAACCGCTTGCAGTTCATAAAAGTCATTTAGCCAAGGTTACAGCACTTGCATTCAGGCTAGATGGGGGGCCGTTTGCTTCAGGGGCAGCCGATGGAACCATCAGATTGTGGGATAGCAATGATTCTGATTCATTTCAGCTCCGGGCCTCTGGAGAGCTCACCTCGATAGCTTTTTCCGGCTTTTTCCTCGCTGCTGCGACGGTTTACGAAACGTATATCTGGGATATTGAACCAGAGACTCGGACTCGGAACGACCATTTCCTACATCTAGAACCCGGCTCAACACTCTTGTCATTCTCAAATCCTAGTCGCGACCAGGCTAGTCGTTATCTGGCGTCATTCAACAGATGTTACAATGAGGTCAGGGTGTGGGACATTTGTACGAACAAATGCATCGCCAAGTTCAGCAATATCGAGACGGTTGAGAATATGGTGTTCACTCCTGATAATTCCCAGCTTGCCGGGACCGTTCGCCTTGGTGACGGAACCGAAAAGTTCTGTTTGTTCGACCCTGCCAAGAATGACCTTCAATATCTACAAGCAAACGAATATTCTCGTCTCTGCCCCATGCCACGTTGGCATGGCATCCCAGTGTGGCTGCAATACTCAGATGGAAATTACATCATTACGGGTTTCATTTCTGAAGATAACAACCCGTCCAGCGACTTGAAAATGGTTGCAGTACCTAAAGATCTCGTTGCAGACAGCTGCAGGCGGACTTATGGGTCAAGAATGTTTGCTCTATCATGCACTTATGGACGTATCATCTTATTCAAATCATTGTATTAATTGACCTGGTATCACCTCTCCCACATCGATTGGTCATGTAACAGATCTACACTATATTTCATAAATTTAAACCTAGAAAACTGTAGTAATGTTGTCAATGCTCCGAAACTAACAACGACCAAGCACGATGTATCCCCTTTACCATTTCATGTGCAAGGCAAAACATTCAGAGTCGCAGCCTTTGAACGATTTGAGCATGTGTGAACCATCTAGGTTTCGCTCCAGAGCCGTCTACGAGCGGGATGATGCAGATGATGTGTTGCGTTTAAAATGTAATTATGGTACATCATTTTAGTTACACGATGCACACAAATCCATTTCCACAAAACAAACAGCGCCGAGCCGCTTCCAACAGTTCCCCGACTATCCAACCTTTTGCCACTATAGGCAGATAATCCATTTTGCCTTCACTACCATCATTCATATTCGACATGGCAGATGGTGCCAGGAATGCTTTTCGCTTACACCCAACGCACGTTCGTACAAACGCTGTCGAGAGAATAAACGTCGTCACGGAACAACGAGCTAGAATGAGATGAGAGCCAGTTTGCTCAATCGTTGCCAATAACGTACTCCACAAGTGTCCGTTAGCACAAACGGCCTTTCTAATGTCTTTTACCGGGACCTCGGCACCACAAGCAGGACATGCTTCTTCTGCAACACCGTCGGTCTCTGTGGCTTTCATAACTTCAGCAATTTGTTGCATTTCGTTGATCAGGTCAAGAGACGCCGTTTTCCCTAGCAGATTCTGCACGACAGCAGACAGACGTCTTGCCAACGGAACATCGGCAGCTACATCACATCACGGTTAATACGGATTTCAACTTGGTTGTTACGACCTACTTGCAAGAAAAGGGGAGACAGCCGAAACGTGCTTCACGAGAGTTTGGAATATATGACCCGTTATGCGAGTCAACATGTCCTGCGCCACAACTCCACAAGCTGCTTGGCTCTCCGGATTGTCTGACAAATTCTGTCAATATGTAATCAGAGACGGCAGTCAAGTCTACTGAACGATGCGTACCCAGACATAGTCAGCCAGCCCCAACCTGAGTCTCCAATTTGTTACAGTATCCCATCCAAAAAAGTGTCGCGCCACGCTCTGCCTGAACCCTTTTCGCATACTCTCCGAGACAGCTTGAACTACTCCCTCTCGGCCTTTTCCTTTCCACTTGCTGGAACTCAGTTCGGTGTTCAGTACAGTTGCTACATTGTCTGAGCTAGGGATGTCGCTCTTCAAGACGTCCAGGACTTGTTCATGCGATACACCCAGCTTCTTTTCATCCCGCAACGCAAATAAGAAAGGTCGAAGAATTTTCAACGATGACTGGCCTGAAGCTGGGCAGCCCATGAGCAACAAAGTCTGAAAAGTCAAGGCAGTGTATTACCAGCTTTAGTTCCTTCAAGCGTTGTACGCAGCTTGCTAAGCAGAGCGTCTACACCGCTCGGAGGATTCCATAATGTTGCCACAAGAAGAACGGCTTTCTGTTTCGCATCATGCTTGTAGCTGAAATCGCCAGGACGGTTGACCCTTCAACAAAGATCAGACCAAATTAGATACTAAGGAAAAACAGTCACGTACTCATGGGACCAAACGAAAACACCGTTGTCTGAATCATATCTTGTCATCCCAGTTATCTTATTCATATCGTGTTTATCTACTCCGCCGTGTTCAACTGCGACAAACACTGATCTTGCATTAGTCGACAACGACTGTGAGGAGACGTTCCCCTCTAGTTCTTCCACCAAGTGAGGATTGCAGGAACTCAATCCTTGCAGGACGTTGATAGAACCATCGGAAAGTGTTAAAAGCAGCATATCTTGCGCGTGAAGATATGTTATTCCCGATGGAGGATGCAATGCAGAGGAGGCAGTCGACGTGTGCTGTGATTTGAGGCGAACTATATGCGTCGACCAGGAGAGATAGGTCATCGAAGAAGCAGACAGGGGCACGGATGGGTAATGCAAATAAACACGTCCTGGCATGCAGTGAACCACGATGTCCTTGAGATAGAGGTTAACGGGAGTAGCTCCTGGGGAATCTAGGCATCGCACATACATGATGGACAGCTGAGTGCACCCATTGAAGCGCAGTCATTTCTGCCCCATCAATCTGGTAGACGGGATGCGGCAGTTTTTCTGCAACCAGGGATATCTCATATTCCACAAATTCAAATGACTGGGAGGACGGTGGATGGCGTTTCTGGGATACCTCTTGTGTGAGCTTGACGGCGCCGATTGAACCGTCTGCAGTTCCGTACGCTAGCCACGACACGCCTAACATTGGAGACGTCATCAAGCGGGAATACTTGCTGCAAAAGCAAGATACTGACCTCGCCCTTGTTCGGCTGTGTACCAAGGGGTGACGGACACCTGGGTTATCCATGTATCAGACACGTCCAGTACGCTGGCTAGCTCCACCTTCTGCCTTTCTGGTGAGAATCTGATCAATGGATGAGATGGGAGGCAGTGAGGTGAAGTAGAAGACTTGCCGGAGGAAAAGGAGTGAACCTGCTCGGTTTCCAGCAATGAGAAGGGAACCATTCACCATGGGTGAAGGAGCGTATCCAAAATCACACTGTTGCGACCACGCAATACCTGCCACGAAGAATCAGTGCTGTTGACGCTGTTAAGTAGCAATTAATGACTCACAGACTATTTGAGCTTTTAGAACCTGCGCTGCGGAGTCTCCGTTTGTGCCTTCGGGCAAAAATTGTGTAAACAGATGGGGTGAAACTTCGTGAATCTGGATATAGCCTTTAAGATACGCTGGAAGTAACGAAGAGAGGGTAAAACACTTGCCATCTTCCATTCGCCCTTCAAGTAATTCTTGACAGGTGCCCAAAGGTGGAGGTCCATATTGGAACTAAGCGTGGCGGCTACGCACCTAAGTCGCATCAATAGGAGTTTCACGTTAAAGATCACAATGGAGAAACTTACCCTGCTTCAGACGACAACTCAGTTGGGGAAAACGCCACAGCACACAAGGTCAAATCCATCAAGCCCAACGAAAGCGTCGCCCATCCTGCCTTGCGCAAGTTTCCCTTCAGACCATCGCGTCAGACTTCGTACCACGTACCTTGAGAATATTGAGGCCACTTGAATGGGACCAACTTGTCAAACTGGATCATGGTTCGGAACCAACCAACAGTGGTTCCAGCATCCTTTTCCTTCGCGTTGAGCAGGGGTCGAATGATAGAATCCGTATCAAAATTGATGCCGTGGTCCGGAGTCTGTACCAGCCCTTAGAATGTCAGACAAGGACATAGAGTGATAAAACGGACCATGATATAAGCAGATGACTTCGTTGTGAGGCATAGTTGGCCGTCCGCTGTCCATTGCACGGTTTGCAGCGCGACGTGAGAGGTGGCTGTTGGGACATTCAGGGCGGAATAAATGGTGCTCATTGTCAAACTGAGGGCGTGGGAACGATTATCTATCAGACTTATAGTATGATCTACGGTAGTAACTCCGAGTCAATGACACAAAACACTTATACCAGTAGTACGCATACTGAGAACAGCGGGTTTAGTAACAATATGATAAAATCTTTCGCTGTCAGGATGCGCTTAGCACCTAAATCAGACATGACGCGGCTTCCAATATCGCTCGTGAAACGGTGCGTGGCTTTGGTTCAAGTTGTTGGACTTCAATCTAGCCTAGCAATAAGTATAAAGAGTTGTATTGGCTCAACAATGGCAAC
>KN818244.1:102279-125052 GCA_000827485.1 Amanita muscaria Koide BX008 | reverse complement strand
CCTTGCCCCTTGAAAGCACAGAGTGCTATATGGGCTTTGGCTGCTTGGGCTACTTTTGAAAGCAGCAAAAGTAGCGAAAGCACTTTTATATGTTTTACTGATGTCGCTCATAACACTTAACTGAACTGCCTTGATGCTCCACCTACATGACTATCACGCCGCAGGCCATCAAATAATTACGCCTGTGTAACCGCAGCTCTTTCATTGGCTGCGCGGCTCCACGGCGGCGTTCCTATTGGCTGCCTCACTTCGTGTCTCACATCTCTTTACCCTACTGCTCGCGCCCGCCTAGCCTTTTTGCTCCTGCACTCACAGTAGTTCAAGGTATGTCTCCGCATCCGGAAGCAGTGCGCTCCAGAATGCATTACGCCTCACAGTCTGCGGAAGTTGTTCAAGAGCGGCGAGAGGCCGTGTAACCGTGTACAGATGATTGGCTCGCGAATTATCGGAAGCAATCTGATGCTCCCGCAAACAGCTGCATGTCTACTCAGTTTGCTCATGGGAGCGCCGCACTTCTCGATTGGCCAGAGCAGCGCTCTCATCTGCAACCCCCCCCTGCCCTGTAAGATGGAGAGTGCAACGTCAATCGTCATCCATGATGCCGGGCACAACTGTTGACAACAGAAGAAGTAGGTTGGTGTGGCCATGGGCTGAAGGCTTTGTGCCCTCCGCCTCCTCTGCCTTCACGCCTAGCGTCAGGCAGAGTACAGCCCGACAGCAACGAAAGCTCAACGCAAAAAGTAATACATTAGTGTAAAAACCTGTTGCTGCTCGCTACTATGCAACCTAGCCATAACACTTAACTGAACTGCCTTGATGCTCCGCCTACATGACTATCACGCCACAGGCCATCACTGTCTTGTAAGTATAAAGAGTTGTATTGGCTCAACAATGGCAACATGTGTTTAATTTATAATTTAAATAACGATGAAATCTGTAAAAAGAACGTAAACGGAAGTCATTACAAGGATCGAAACCGAGGAACTGGATTAAAATTCGTTATTAAATACTAGGAGGGAGAATAATTCATCATTCAAGTGGGGTTGCTCAAAATGTGCAAAATTCCGGATCCTGCACCCGGGGTGTTGAGAGCTGTCCGTTACCGTCGGGAAACTCGAAGTTCGGATCGAGCAAAGTAAAGTCCCGCGAAGTGATATCGCCCAGTGCGTTTAGGTCGACATCATTGACCGATGCAGACGGAAACAGCTTTTGACGTTCACTCCAGTAGTGATACGAAGGCAATGACCCCGATAAGCCGTCATAAGGAGTAACCGGGGAAGCTTGGCTAGAAGACTGAGGGGTATTTTGAAGGACAGCGTCCCAGGTCTGTGGTGGCAAGCCCATGGGGTGCCTCACAAATGGGTTCGGCAATAGTCCTTGGGAGTAGTAACTGTTGTATCCCATAGGGTAGCCAGAAGTCTGAGAGGTAGCTTGAAGGATGGGATTCCACGTGGACTGAAGAGTATTACCCACAAACGATTCCGTCCGGGTCTGTAGCTGCCCTTGAAAATAAGCGGTGTTGTACCCCGTAGAATACCCGGGAAGGGAACCATCACAGACCAGCTGTGCTTGGTTATGCGGCAGCCACCCTGGGAAGGAAGAGAGGTTTGAACCGTCGTTCGGTGCATATTCTCCATATTGATAGGTAGCGTTGATTGCATCCTCAGGGGCCACCTCAAGGTCGTGGCGCGGGGCGGTAGTCGGGCGAGGCTTAGTCTTTGGCGCCCGCTTCCGCGAGGGTTTCTGATGATCGGTTGCAGCGACGATAGCATTGGGCACGGCGGGTAGAGGTTCGGGCAATTTTTCCTTCGATGCCAAGGCTAGTTTTTCCAACTCTTCGATGTTATGGTTAATGTCGTGCACATTTATCTGGTGTTCCGCCAGCTCCATCCACTCTAATGCGCAAAAGGTGCACGAAGGTTGGCAATGGTAAACTTGCCCCTTGCTGCGAGAAGAAGGGCGAACCCTGAGTCAAGACAAAGACGTGAATAAAACTCGACACTTACTGCTGTGTACGCACATGCACGGTGATATTAGATTTCTGCAAGGTGGCATAATCACAGTCAGATACCGGACACCGGACCTTTCTGCAGCAGAATGAAGCTTATAAACGCGAAAGCTAGGAGGGAAATCAACGAGACTTACAACTCCTCCTTGTTGGGCGCGTGTGTTAACTTGTGTCGCTCGACATCACGTACGTACTTCACCGTCTCGCCACAAATAGGACAGGGCTTCTTGTTATATTCTTTCGGCAACCTCTGTGCAATCTTGTCAGGAATGGAAAGAGGATAACAATAAACTATGTCACTTACTCTACGTTTGGGAACGGAAGAACGACTTGGAGGCATGATCGAAAATAACGATAGATGTGATGAGGAATCTGGTGGTTTTGTCCCAACGGTACGTCAAGGAAGTAGATCAAGGTAGTGGTGGCACGCCTCTAGAAACTTATGGGCAGATGTGGGGTGGCTTCCTCACCTGAGTCCATTTAAAGCTGCCACATTAGTACATCAGTACGATGGACACCATGTCCTTTGAAGCAACATGAATCGTTTCCACCCAGGATTTTCCTGCTAATTTTAGGATGTTTCTATAGTTTTGGACACAGGCACTCGGCCCAGTTGAGGACTGGCGGGCTCTCAGCGCTTCGCGAAAGCGAACACTTACGAATAATGACATTTGTCGGGTTGGTTCGAAAAAAGACTTACACGGTAGTTTCGGTAGATAAGTTCGAAATTGTTGTTCCAAAGGACAATGGATGGCAAACGTTGCACCCCTGTGCCGAATACTCTCGACACAACAAAAAGAGAATTTTGATGAAACATCGTAGTTGGATAAAATCATCCACAGGTTGCCTGCAGGTCGCACAGCCAGTAAGTATAAAGACAGATATAGTAGCTTGTAATGCCTGTAAGTACCTTCATTCCTTCTCCTCGTAACGATCTTGCCAGCATCTTCAAACAGTAACGATCATATCACGGGGACCTCGAGCACCACTCGCATCAGAATGTGATTCTCACGCTGTACGAAGTCCAACTAAGTACCGTACTCGCCTCCAGTCTTGAAAGGTCTTCTGATAGCACCGACCGATTGGAATCACGTCGCTGGGAAGCGAGACTGGTGCCTCCTGAGGCCGATTGCCTCGCGACGAAGTCCCAATGAGACATTCAAAAGTGCAAGATGCAAAAGAAGTATACGTCTTACTAACATCCGCAACATGTTTCGGATGTGTAAAAACAAAAGATGCCGCAACGCTGATAGCGCTGACCAGTACATAAGGCGGAGTTATGATTATTTGGAGTTGTATTTGGAGACATCTGACGATTCTGACGTCAATCTTATCTAGAAGTAACAAGGATGCGCCGATACGACCGGGCAGAAATTATGACCTTACGGTATGCTTGTTACTTCTTGACCACTCGGCTAGTAATACCTTCTGGGAACTGACAAGATACAATTCCCGCCGCATTGAAACTGTTTAACTTAGGGCACTGCGCGCGCCGCTTACCTGTATCTCATATATCGCGCCGCTTCAAAATTGTCCTTCATTACGCCCTACTCATCACTAGGGAAGACGATGTCTGAATCGGGATGCTGATCCCGAAAGGCTCCTAAGTGTGAGCCGTCTTTTTATTCCACCACGTTATTGTGACCTATATTCTTGTCTGCTTAGGTGACATAACGTTCACATTCGGTGGTTGTATGACAGTAACCGAAATCACCCTGAACTTTAACTCAGCCCTCAGCCCTTGGCTTATTTTGTCGCCATACAGCGCCCAGCTTGTTATATATACACATCAAGCTTTGATGGATAGAACAGTTCTATTATCCCCCTCATATATAGACTGCCAGCTGCCTGGTCTTCAGCTGTATTGTCGCCCCCCTTGCGTCTTCCATGTCCACAACTTTCATACCACCTGCGCCTGTGAATGGGAGCTCAAAAATGGTATGGCTTTTGTATAGGCTTTGTTATCACGCTGAATAGTTTACAGCAAGAGCGCAAGCTATGGCGTTCGGGTGATCCCACGGATTATGTTGAGACTATGCCACCGAGCGAAGGCAGTCCGCTAGACCAACTTCATAAACGAATACAGCAGTATGACAAGGGCATGTGCGAGGGATGGCGAGTGGAGATTGAAAATCTGTTGATCTTTGTATGTCATTGATTTACCCATTCAATTCTTTGTCGTATTGAATCTCTCCTCTTAGGCTGGCTTATTCTCAGCTACGGTCACGGCTTTTCTCGTCGACTCTTATAAATGGCTTCAACGAGACAGCAGCGAGGTGTCAGCCCAGTTGCTTTCTCAAATATCCCTCCAACTGAATGCGATCGCTAACAATGCTACACTTGCATCGCCTTCCACTATCTTGGACGAGGCGTTTAGACCAACTCCACAAGCTGTACGCGTCAACATTTTGTGGTTCACTAGTCTGGTCCTGTGTCTGTCAACCGTCATTTTCGGCATCCTCTGTCTGCACTGGGTCCGGGAATATACCCTAGATATATCTTTATGTCCGGCAGATGCCATCACCATCCATCAAATGCGTTATGACGGGCTATTAGGATGGAAGGTTCCAACAATCATGGATTGGCTTCCCGCCATTCTACAAACTTCTGTCATTCTCTTCTTTGCTGGTGTTCTTGATCTCTTATGGTCAGTTCATAACACAGTGGCAGCCATCGTCACGGCCTTTGTAGGACTGGTCACAGTGGCAACCATTTTTACGACTCTCGCTCCTGTCGTTCAGACCATTACCGACTTCCATCACTTTACGAGAGTTGGACATGATCCCCAAGCTTACGTGGCTCCTTGTCCTTACCGATCTCCCCTTTCGTGGCTTGTTCTGCGCCTCATTATCATGTTAGACCCTGTCTTGTTTAAGCAGCGGTTTCTCTGCTCGTCATGGACTGCAATTGATATTTTCAGTCATGAGAGGTCCATGCGACCTGAACATGGGTCGAAGGCTTATAACGTAAGGGCGTTTGCGCGAGCGTTGAGATGTATCATGGTTAAGCTCTCGCCTGAGCTTAATCAGGACGTTACCCGAGACGTTTACCACACGTTGTATGACGCTGTCGATCGTGTCACCTCGGCCGCAATCTTGTTGGATTGGGCCGAACTTACTGGAGAAGCGCGCAACCTCGAAACGACGCTGAAGGACCTCCGTAGCTCAGGCATGTATCAAGCGCAGTATGACTTGTTGATGGAGAGATTCTTGAGGAAGGCTTCACCTGTCCAGGAGAACCGGAAATTGCTCCTCGAGTTGCAAGTGCGGTGTCTGAACACTCTCGGAAATAGGAAAATAGCTGATATGGGAGAGGTATTTTCGGATGCGGCGAACAACTGCTATTATTACCTCCTGGAGAACAAAGGTACCTGACAAGTGATCGGCTTTACTGCTTCAGGTTTGATTGCTGAATCCATTCTGTATAACAGATGCAAGCTCTTTGAATGACGACGGACTGCTTTTTCAGTCGTTGATGACGATAATGAAGTTTTACACCAGTTTGCACGACTATCGAAGCATGTCCAATATTTGTATTGGTTCGATCCTCGACACCGTCATCCGACATACGCAAGTGAAAGAGAGCAACGCGTCGTTATGCTATCAAGTACTGAACCAATTCAAGCTAATGCTCGACGGGGTTTATCAACGCGTTGGGAATTTTTCATGTCCAGTTCCGAACCAGAACCTAGGTTCCGCCGTGCGGCTCTTGCGCAGGCTTGATCTTCATGTAATCAACAAATGGCAGGTGGATATCCAAAGGATCACTGAAAATTATGTTCCTCTCGTCGAAGAGTTGATACCATATATGGAGATGGTGGCGCAAGGATCAGAGGCGGTGGCAGGAGAGGCTAGGCGTCAGCTGGATGCGTTCCGTAAAGGCCAGCCTTGGAGATGTGAATGTACTTTCTAATTTCAAGACAAAATCGAACACTGTTCCTCTTTTCTTTGGAAATTTTTGATCTGCTTTCTAATTTCACCTGCAATCCTTTTCTTTGGGTGTTTTTACGGGTAGTTAGTATTTAATAATTTGCAGAGCCCATGCTTGATGTTTCTATGTAGTATGTAGTCACCAACGGGTGTGATTTGACTTCTCTGCAAGCATGGAGTACAATTATCAGCTGTATAAGTATTCCTGCCGGCGCCGCCTTCCCTGAGTCGATTTAGCGTTACATACTCACACTTCAGTCCCAGGCTATTTTTTTTTCCAATTTGCTCGTATCATTTCTCACTGTCAAACCAACGACGTATTTTTCCCCCCCTTTTCCGTGTTCCTTGACGTTTTTTCATTGGTCTCGACTCGACTCTGACTCGGAATCGTCTGACGAAAACGTCGCGGCCTGCCTACTCTGTTCAATCTGAAAACTTTGACTAGTACGAAGAATTTCTGTATCAGAGTCAAAGTCTATCCCGCGTTAACAAGAAAAAGTCGCACTTGAATTCCGTATCTGCTTGAATGAGCTATCGTTCCACGCCTCTTTCAGCTTATCGACCAACTCCGGATGCTCTTTGATCAACGCTTTTGCATTTGCGATACGGCGGTACTTTTGGTCGAGCCGTCCTTCGGAGTGCTGTACGATTGTGTTAAGAAGGAGAGTGACAGCTGAGCTGGATTCAACGGGCTCTTCGCATATGTCGAGTACACGTTTGTCCAAACGAGCATGGGTGGCGTCATCGAGGTCATTAGGGACAGTTTCGAGAGTACTACGTTTAGCGGGGCGCTCATCCGTCAAAGGCGTGGTCTGTCTTTTGGTGCCCCAAGAGAAGAGATTGAACATGATGAGTATACTCCCAAAGGATAGTCTGGATTCTAAGACATATAGTTGGCGCGCATCCGACTGGTTGTCTTACATGTAGCCAAATCGGGGTCCGCAGAGGCAGCTGTTCGCCATTGCTCATGAAAGAAAAGATTGTAGTGTCACCCTAGCACAATAACTCTTCTTCATTACATTAACTTTATATCAGCACTGCACAAAAAGAGCGTGTACGTTTACACATCAACCCACCCATCTTCAACAAGACTCGAAGCAAACTGCTCCATCCCATAGATACGAAACATCCCGCTCTTTCCCCACTCACTATCCCGTCCAAACTCCCTCTTCCACGCACGACCTTATCGGCATCAGCTACCCTGTTCAAAAAAAGACTCTTTCACTCACTCAATCCGCTTTCCCAAGAATACAACTCAACCCTCCACCCTCTCTTCAAAGCAGTACGTACAGGGCCCAAAAAGCCTTCCTCGTTAAACTGCCCAACGTTCCCGTCACCAGTCGCAAGCACGATCGTCGCACCCGCTGGCACGTCGTCTTCGGCTGCCAACGCTTGGTGGAGCTTGAGCTGCAAGAGCTCGTCTACGCCTTGTTCGCGGAAACGGATTCTGTGCGGGGTACCACCACCCGACCCCGCACCATTTCCTTGACTGTTGTTGGAGAAACCGGCACTACTCCGTGCCAGCATGGCACTATGGAGGTGCAGACCGGCAGGCGATGCATACGACGAAGGCGCAGAGACGGTACCCTTTGATCCAGGGACACTAAGAAAGTCAGCAGCGCCGCCATTACTCGAGACCTGTCGGGCATGAGTAGCTCTCTTGTTGGGTATAGGTATGCCTGGGCCTGATCCCGAACCAGACCCCGAGCCGTAACCCGAGCCTGAATTGCGCTTGAGAGACTTGTTTGGTCGATCCCTGTCCATCCCGTCACCTACAGTTGAACTGAGTATTGTGCGAAGCAAAAAAGGGAGATTCGCACCTAGATCCGGCACTCTTAGAAAGATGCTTACTTGATACCCTAACCGTTCCATCCCATCTACGGGCTGGTACAGCGGGCTCGACGTGACCAGCACGCGACCTGGCACAAGAAGTCATCGTTAATGAAAATTGTCAGGAAAGAGCGTTAAAAACAGACGTGTAACAGGTCTTCCTCTCTCCAAAATGAGCGTAAGAGCCGAATGAGATAGGTATCTCATATGGCGTTGATTGGTACCATTGGTCCCGGTAGACTTGCTGTTGCTGCCGTTCTCGTGCTCTTCCGTGTTGCTGTTGTCTCTCTCGTTGATTCTGACAAGAGCTTTGGTGTTGCGAGCTGTAGCAAACGAGGGTAAAGGAATACTGCCACCAACAGCGTCAGTCGGCGACGACGGCGCTGAAGAAATGGACGAAGCCGACTTGTGTCGTGGCTTGAATGTGGAAGCGCTACTGATAGTCGAAGACGGCGTGGGCGGCAACGGTCTCTTTGGTGGATGACGCTTGAGATAAGACAGCAAACCAAACAGGATATTCGAGCTGTTCAAGCATATACGTCAGGTACCAGAAGAAAGTTCGATGACGATACGTACTGATCAATGAAAACATGGATCAATGGATCACCCTTCCTAGGCGGCCTTCCTCTCGGGTCGAGTTCTTCATCCTCTCTGTCTCCATCGAGTTCACCTCTGATACGACCAACAAGTTCTTCTTCACTGCTCTCCAACACCTTTGCTCTCCTTCCTTTTCCTTTCTCCTTCTTCTGACTTGCTAGAGACCTGAGTACACGGTCCAAACAACGCTTGTCCTCGGGATACAGTTCCTGCAACTGTCTCGCCAGACCTTGCAACCTTGCACGTTTCGTATTCACCGCATGACTCTGCGCCTTGGCAATGTTGAGACTGGGGTATTTCCCTCCCTTTTTCGCTGCTGGACCAAAAATTTCCTCATCGTCCTCATGCTTCATCTCTGGAACAGACCGCGAATGCGAGAGAGTGGGCTTGTCATCTTTCTCCTTTCCTTTCCTGTTCTTTTTCTTCTTCTTCGGTGTCACATCTACCTCGGCCAGGTCTTCGGCATCAGGTTCTGTGCTCTCCCCCTGCGCAGTCCAGAGTCCGGAACCCCCCACTCTAGGTGTAAGCGTCCCGCTCCCGAGATAGCTATCGCTGCCTGTGCTCCTCCTCTTTGTTCTGATAGCCATGCCTGGTGTGACGCCTCCACCTATAATCGTCCCATCGGGACGCAAAATCGACATGGCCATGACAGGCGTCACGTTTCCAGACACACCGTGCTTGCTCGGGCTCTTCTTCTCCTTGACAGTTATCGGAGACGTCACAGGCGTCTTCTTCTGTTTCTTCTTCTTCCGCGGAGTATGCTTGGGTTGCTCTGGGGATGGCAGAAGCATTAAATCCGAGGCAGACGTAGCCGAATTCGAGGTCGATCGAGTCATTGAAGGGGCAGTGTGGGCAGAGTCGGAACTTTCTGTACAAGCGAACTCAGTGAACTTTTTTGAAATCATGCATAGGCGTCCACTAGTGAGGGAAGAAGGGGGGGAGAGAAAAGTATGATTGAGAACAAGAAGGGAAACAATGAAGGAATGATAGGGAACGAAAAAAAAAAAAGAAACTAACCCAGCTCGTACTTCCACCGTTCACTATCGCTGGACAATCCTCCCGTGACGGACACACCCGTTTCTCTCAGCGCTTCACACCTTGCACGTTCTTCTGCGATAAATCGCAGTGCTTCGTCTAATAGACCGAGAGAAGGAAGAGGCTCCTCTTCTTCGAACCTCTCTACGCCTTCTCCGCCCAGGGTGGGTATATTATAGTACAGTTCGCGTGCAGCGTTCATCACAGCAGAATGGAGAGAAAGCGGTTCTGGTGCTTGTGGTTGATCAAAAGAGGAATCGGAGTGGTGATCTGAGACGATAGAAAGAGAAGGGCTGCGATTATAAATATCTTCGGGCGATTGTTGTTGTTGCTGTTGTGAGTCAGAATCGCTTGCGTGTCCGTCATGCACAGCTTGTTGTTCTCCTGCGACAGCTGTGGGACCATTCCCCTGACTCGTTGCACGGGAAATGGTGTCTTCTTCTTTGAAGATGCTTTGCAAGGACCGTGCACCCGCTCTCCTCGTGAGTGTCGAATCGGACGTGGTGACGGTGCTGACGCTTCCTGACGAGCGTTCCTGCTGGTGTGTGGGGTTGAATAAGCGAAGTTGTGGCTGTGTTGGATTGATGTGACGAGCGTGACTCGGCGGTGATTGTCGGGATTGTCGCCAGGGCGGCTGTGATGGCGGAGGGGAAGAGGTGGAAGAAAACGAAGAATAAGAAGCGATGGATATAGACGAGCGTGTGGAATTGTCGTTGAGTGGGGACGAAAATATCTGGTGGGGGTGGTGAGCGCGATGGCCGACAGCGACGGGTAAAGACGACGGGCGTTCGGGTAAGGAAAGGGTGTCCGAGTAGTACGTGTTGTCGTCGTGCGCTGGGAACGAAGGAAGCGATGCTGAAGAGGACCTCATGGACTCGACGGGAAGCGGGGACGTGCGGGACGTGATAATCGATCCTCCGTCCCGGAGAGAGGACAGCGGGCTTGCGAGTGGTCGATGATAGACCTGGTGACCGAATGCGGATTCCGAGTGTTCAGTCGGTCTCGTCCCAGACGAGGCAGTCGTCGCCGCGTCAAAGGGTCCAAATTCGTCTGCATTTTCGAGATCTTCCGAGTCCCATTGGGGCGAATACGGACAGAGAGGCCTTGGCACACGCATCACGCTTTGCCATAGTGATGGGCTATCACCATTTGGACGAGTGTCGACCACAGCCCCCATCTCTTCTTCCTCATCCTCATCCCCGCTCTCGAATTCCAGATCGTCTCCACTACCGTTTGATGATATATCAACCGTCATTCCGCTCTCTGTGTCGTCGTCGTCGTCGTCCTCTTCTTCAGTTTCGGATGCAACTTGGTCCATAGCCTGTTGTCCATGCACAGACTGAACCATATGGTCGAGTTCCTGCATAGGACCATACGGATAATGTCTGAACTGCGCCACGATCAGTTCAGATGGCGAGCCTGCGTGCGTATGCGTCGTCGAGTAATCGAGATACGACATTATCTGCTGCTGGTGCCACACCGTGGATCCATGTTGGACTTCACTCGTCGTCTGCATCGTCGTCTCTCCCTCGTCCTCTCCCGCCGTTCTACTGCCTCTCTCTTGTTGATCTCCGTCGTCCACCCTGACAATGGCGAGTCCCCGTTCAGTAGCAGAGGACAGAGACGTCACCGTCGGCGTCGGATAAAGACCATTGAATGCAGGGATCCAGGGATGGGGTTGTAAATGTGTCAATGTGCGAAAGACATAGTTGAACTGTCCCAAGTCTGGATTCTCGTCAGAAGTAGGTTCAGAGACGGTGACAGAGTCGGAGAAGGGACTGAAAGCAACGGGAGAGAAGGGGACTGAATCGTCGGTGGTAGTGCTCATGAGTAGAAGAAACCCGGAAACGTGCTTGGAACGAGGCAAAGATACAACATCTCTGTTTTATTATTACACTCTAAACTGCTTCCTGCGCCTCCTTTTCACGACGACGATGGCGATATTTTACAACGAAATCGACACTCAGCACGACGATGCTGGCCGATGTTCATTTCAGTTCCAATAGCCTACAACAACACGTGCCAACAGACCTTATCAAGATGCCAGCAATCGCCAGCCGTTGCAACCCGACCTTGAACCCGTTCTCGCTCTCACTCGGCGACACTATCCACATTCATCGAACCTGCGCTTTACTCTCATCATCTCTCAAACTCACCTTTGACTTCAGCTTCGTTCACTGGGCACTACCACAACTCGTCAAAACACACCACTTTTTTCTCAAAAAAAAAAAAGACTCTCACCATCGGACAAACTATCACTCTCACCATCTCGCTCCATCTCGGTTCATCGTACGTCAAGAGACTGGTCAGCAGCAAAGCCGCACATATCCACAGCGTGGCGAGACCTGTATAATACCCTGCTGTGCCCATGGGAGGAGAGAATGAGAGATCGTTGATTTTCCTTTTTCTTTCATCGTTCTTCCCATCGAGCTATATCTACTACCCACTGTCAACTGCCAGTTTTGATATCCGATTCTATTAATGGCGCCTGGGGCGGCCCGTATTCGTTCATGATCGAGTTCTTGCCTTCTCTTGCATCTTTCTTCCACTGTAAATCAGTAGTAGCCTTCCGTAGCCAGACCATATATTCGTGTCTGTTTGGAGGGGAGGAGGACTCTCATTATCGTCTAACCACGTGATGTCGAAATCAGATCGACCAAGCGCAGCTGACAGTGACCGTATGTTCGTTCTTGATAGGACCATCACGTGTGCAATCGATCTGCATGCGATATAGGCAGGTTCTCTAACACGTAGAATTAGAAAAGAACGGAAAGCCACGCAGAAGCCAAGTACGTCCAACCAGCGACAACGATGATATTCCACAGCGCTGGATTTGCCGGTGTATTCATTACACGAAAGGAGGATGCTCTTTCCAAGTACGAAGAGAAGAAAGCGCGCGAGAAAGGTATGTGCACCTGTCTTCTTCCGAGTGGAACCCTGTCGAATCTCTGTTTTCTCTAGCTGAACAGGAGCTTGGTGCTGCGCTGGAGGCAGAATATAATACTCCTCTGAATCTGACGTGCAGCCTGAGCAATCTGCAGAACCATTTGATATCCGATTCTATAAATCGCGTCTGTATTTGTTCATGAGCGAGTTTTTGCCTTCTCTTGCATCGTTCTTCCAGTATTCGTGAGAAAGGACTCGTCTAACCACGTGGTGTCGAAATGTTTGGTATGTAAATCATGCGCGCATTGACCATTTGATGCGAGAGGACCAAGGAGGACCATCACTGCATGCGCAATCCTTATCACTTCCAATCAGCCTAATAATACTAGCTTCGTCACCCTTGCTTTTGGTGCTAATGGCTTCCATCACCTCGCTGGCGCTGCATCTTACGAGGTATGCATGTTTGCGTCAATACAGTATCGGAATGAATTCTGATCAGTCTTCTATGCAGCTTAGTAAGGCGTACGAGAAACACGAGAACGGAAAGCTGGGTAGCCACGCAGAAGCCGAGACGTCCAACCAGCGACATGATTTCGATCAATATTGATATTGAATTTCCCCCCTTTTTACAGCGCTGGATTTGCCGGTGCATATTGTACAGACGAGGCGCTGGAGATGATGTACTTTGAATGTGTTATCGTGCAGCCTGAGCAATCTGCAGAACCATGGCTGCGTTGTGAGATCTACGCTCAGGCCTAATGTTCCTATGTAACGGGCGTAGACAGCGCGATACGTTATTTATTAACCAAAATAGAGAACCTTTATGCCACCTGTATGGTTCGCGTAGTCAAACTGATTCAACCTTTATCAGGAAAAAAAATCAATGTCACTTCCGGGAGCTCACCTTATACCCCAACAATCTCTCCTCGTCCATCATCACTGCATCAAATTCATACTCGCCGGGCGCGTGATAAACCACACACTTCAGTCCCATATACACTTCTTCCGAAAACACGCCATCATCATCATCCAGTAGTTCCAATTCATCTTCATCTCCTTTCTTCTTTCCCTCCCCATTGTTGCCACTGTTACCCCCGCCTTCCCTTCCCCTGAGTTGCGCCATAACATTATGCGGATTGAAATCTGCTACACTAACCTCGCATTTCGTCTTATCATCCGGATTAGGGTCCAAAAACACGCATCTTTGGCCATTGGATTGGGGCATCGCGATCAAATTTGCGTTTAGTTGGAACCATCGAGAAATGGGGGAACCCCAATCTGCCCATTGGACTTGGAGGATGTTATATCGAGATGTAGACGAAGCTGGTCCTGAAGAAGTGGATAAATAACTAGAGTCGGCGGATATATGAGAAGTTGAAGAGTCACGAGTTCGCGGAGAGGACCCCGGTTGCGGCACCGTCGAAACCAACTCTGACTGTGCGGCAAGTCTAACCGATCCATCATCCGGATCAGCAACTTTATGGACAGTAAGCTCATTCGTAAACCATGTTGATAGACGTTCTTGTTCAGGAAGTGAAGGTGATGTCCATTTATGTATGATATCAAGTAACGCGCGGCGGTGCATGACGAGTTTGTATGCGCTTTCTTGAGGTCCGTCGAAGCGGAGGTTGATGGTGATGATGGAGTCCTCCGAGGAGGGGAAGAAAGGCCGTGGCGGGAAGTATGGCATCGAGTGGAGAAATGGACTGAGTTCTCCATGACAATATATATTGGTGATGAAGTAACTGTCTGAGACGGCGGGGATTTGGAGGGAGAGAATTTGGGTGGGAGGGTTATGGTTGGGATGAGAAGGGATGCGCCAGATTTCGAAGTGGAATAGGATGCGGTTGGGGACAAGGAGTAGTTCTGGAGAGACAAAGACGGGAACTGAGCATTGGTATGCGCTCTCAGTTGCTTTGTGTTGCTAGATTTGGTTAGAATGATTACAAGAGAGTGAAAGTTGAGAGGATTGCTTACTAGTCGCTTGTGGCCGGTTTTCCAGTCAAATATGAATAGTTTGCTGCAATCTTCTTGGATACCGTGAACGAGCAAAGCGAGATGATCGCCTACAATCTTGACGCTAGTATAAGCTCGGGCTGAAGGTGATCTCTGAACGTGGATTAGCGGATGATGAGCAAGTGGGTGATACTCTCCCGTTGAAAACTTGAGAAGAACCAAGTCGAGAGAGTGCCGGTGCATATCTGCCTGATTTCCAACTTCAGAACTATCAATCATTAATTCCTGGTGGTGACTATGCCGAGATTGAATACGTACAAGATAACGCTGACTAGGAGGTCATGTTCATAGACAGCCATACCATCTTTCAAGATAGATCCGGACCAGCTTTGTTCAGGACCATGACCTGGAATTCTGAACCATTGCGGATTGTCTTCAGGGGACGAAGGGAGATGACAACGATACAGATCTTTCTCATTTGTGTTAACGAAATAATATCCTGCTGTCAATTTATGCGAGTAGTGATCAAAGGCTTCTATTGTCATCTCAAACACGGGCTTAAGCTTCCTCCACGCGTCTTCCCGCTTTTTGAGCGCTTCGAGGCGTTCAGCGTAAGAAAGCAGTGATTTGGGGTTGTCAATGACACCAGCAACTTTACAAGCCAGATAATATTGCACCAATGTGGAAGATTGAATGATCGCGTTGAACTCTCTGTTGATGAGCCTGCATTTCAGCATAGATTTGGTGTCAAGCAGGAGGAGAATGCGTTCCATAAGCTCGTGTGGAAGAGCCGGGGGGATCGTAGCAGGTACGGGGGTATAGTCGTCATCAGGTGGGGTAACCGTAAGAGTCCCCTGGAGAGCCGAAGTCCCTATTCCTTGAAGTGGATGGCTGCTCTCCTCGAAAACATTGCTTGGATCAGAAATTCTAGCTCAGCGTTCAGGCTGAGGTCAGCCTGCCTTAATCAAACAGCTTGGAACAACTTACTTTTCTAACGAGACACAGTCTGAAAGAGGAGTGTAATATAGAGAATAAGTTTGGAAGCTTTTGGAGAGCGAGGTTGCATACCATATTCAATTGTGTTTGTGTATGATCGGGCGACATTAGTTAATATCGCATAATTGAGTTTCGGGAAATTCTATCATTGATTCCATGACCACAGCTGATGACGGCGGAGTAACAAACACATACGTCACGCAATAAACTGCACCAGACATCATCATGCGTTAGCGCAACCTTGGCGCTCGGGTTCTGGCAAGGTTCAGGATTTCTCAGCCTTGTAACAAAATCGCGGTCTAACCTGACTCAGCAGTGCAGCATTGATGAGATCCGAGGGATGAACCTAACGACAAAAACAATTACTAGGGGTCCGAGTCAACGAGAGAGAGTGAGCACCACGCACTAGAAAGACAACTTCCTCGTCTGACTTCGTCATAGTAGTCCGAGACAAGCCTGGGTCGGGCCCTCCGCCACCCCTAATACGCGTAGCCCGTTGTCGTGTCATACTGCTACTTCCTGCTTGGGGTGATGAAGAGGGAATTACTGAATCGGATCTGCGAGGTTGATCGTTACAGAGATCGAATATGTCTTGGCGGATCATGATCTTGTAACCTCGCACGAAAACACACTGATTTGCGGCATCCCCTTGGTCAGGGCTGGAAACATTGGTAGGGAATGCACGTGAACCCTTCCAATGATATTCTGAGGTTGGCTTGCCAAAGGGGAGCGATCTTTTTTTTATCAAACTTCACACCTTGTCCTGGAACGCAAGGCCGGTCGAAAACGGCAGTGCCCCATTGAGAGCACTTTGTGAAAGAGGTGATGAGATATAACGATCCGTTCGAAATATCTCTGCCTCGGTTCATCGTGTACTCATACCACTGCACTCCATGGCGCGCGGCGAGCTTTGCAAAGGGACGCGCATTCGTCGCTTCATCTTGGACAGCACCTTTAGGGAGTTCGAGTACTGCTCCCTCAGAACCTTCGCATATGTATTCACCGGATCTACACAATAGATATGATAGACGCAATCAAAGCGCAAAAGGAGACTCACCTCGTTTTTGTGATGGGACTTGAGAACAGGCAAGTATTCCGCGGAAGTGGTCCCAGGACAGCTGTTGCCGAATGATCGGATGTTTCGAGAGAGAACCCATCCGGAAGGTTGGGTGGATTGATGAGTCCATTCTGTGAAGGACAAATGTTGAACAGGAAATCAAAAGTCCCACTTCCCCTAACAAATCCAACGTCTCCAACATTTACGCCATTGCACGGATATTCCTTCGAGAGCTCACAAAACGGATTCGGGTTGTATAGTGGATAGCCACGCAAACACTTTAGCATCGAGCGTGTATACCTGTCTGCAATGCTGGCAACAGGCTGGAAAACATCAGAGTTCTGGCATATCAGCCATTGTGAAGATGCTCACCAATAAGGATGGTTCGGGTGGCACCATGTCGATAACATCTACCGGGTCCTCCAGAATGGATGTTGAATGTGGAGTGTGATCGGTAGTTACGGCTTGGAATACTGGATCACTGATATCCTTGGCAGTCGTTTCGCCAACAGTTGATCGAGACTGATCTTTCTTGCGAACCTCCTCTACGAAAAGTGGTACGGCGTTTAGGAGGTAGTTGATAGCGTCGTGAAATTCTAACGAGAGGTATTAGGAGCCAGCACAAGCACATGAATGTACGAACCCGACACCGGGTTTTCGACCGCCTGTCCAGCTCCAGTAGGCACTGCAGAACGACTATGATGATTGTAGTTCAGCACGAACTTAAACATATCGCGAGCGCTGTTGCTGAATTCATTTCTTTCTGCTTTTTCTATGGTAGCATTGTGTAACGTCGCTGCCAAGGGATTCGGCCGCTCAGGAGCAGCAGGTGATGTGGTTTTGGAATCCATTTGAACGCTTGAACGTGGGACGGTGAGGACAGATAAGGAATTTTCTAGGCGCCTAACTGTAGGCAATTCTCACCGGCACCACTTATTAATATGGGCCGCTGCTGTACACGGCAGGCCCGAGGCCGTTTGAAAAAGTTTGGCATTCTCCAACCCAGTGTCTACCCACACGAGCGACCGTGTTCTTTCGATACTTCGTGTGTTGACTTGTTGATCACTGTTCGTCGTGTTAGCAAATAAAGATACAGATGCAGTGACGGCGGCCTTACGGGATCAAGAACTTTACTATGTAGCCGCCGTCAGACGCTTGATTGGCTCTGGGTTTGGTAACAAATTAACAATCTGATAAAGTCCGTTCAATTGTTATTGTTGCAGTACCTATGTAAATCAGGTACGATCTTCCTATACCGCTCGTGGAATTCAATCTTGGCTTCTGCCATGTGTTCTTGATCAACTTTGCACTCTGACGGCTGACCGGTAAGGTGAGTAGTACTAGTTAGTAGCCGCAGAGAAGAACGTAACCATCACTCTGTTTGACTCCGAGTCGGTCGGAAATGTCCGTTGTCCAATGTGTGGTTTTGGTAGCCTAGTTGGTAGTACTACAAGACAAGGTGACTCAGCGTATCAACTGAAATCTACCATAGAACGACAGAATGAAACCCGCGTTCACTATTCCTCAGAGACCACTTTTTCGCTTATGATATGAGTGATGATGATCTTCCTCTTTTTCTTTGTCACCGTTCTGAGAGATTTGAGGAATCGTTAACCGACAACTTCTTCCTTTCGGCTGTAAGATAAATTTTATCATCCGTGACTTTGTGAACGCCAGCTGGCAAATGAAAGAGCAGCCTGCGCTACTCGAGATCACATGCAACGTAAAGGGATTTTTGCCTATGAGCCTCTCAGATCAAGGGTAACGTAACAATGACTACCTTCTCCCTATAGTACTTACTACTCAACTGGATCGCATACTTGCGTTCTCGTGGCACAGGTAATCTAGCAGCCAATCTAGGAGCTTTTCTAGCACATCGGGGCCATTGTCCCAAACTCTTGAGCAAGTTGCGTTCATCGTCGTCGTGATAAGTCAGCCATAGCTCAGGTGACCAGTCTAGGTGCATCAGATCCAGCAGCTGCGAGTCTATCAGAAAGATCATGCGGGTAATGTTGTCTGATACACACACCTGCAAACAGGCATTACGAACATGGGGCTCTTGAGTGAGTGATCGGTGTAAGAGGACGGAGGCTTGTTTTCGAAGACATAGCTTCTCCTAGTTCAATTCCTAGGCGTGATAATGCATCCTTCGTAAGCCCAGACTGCGAATGGATAATGTAAAGGTCCTCATCACTTGAACTCGTGAATACTCGATATCGTCAAGTTAGTCAATGTACATGGAACTCTTCCGAATAACGCATCTTGTTGACCATCTGTCACTTGTAACTTGTTCCAGTGCTGCTGCCGAGATCATTTCGCGCCTCTGAACTTGGCTCAGTAATGGGTACGCGTTTGAGAATGTTGGACCATCTGTGGAGCACATGGATCGTCGAGCCTGTCGCACAAATAGTGAGAACAGATACGAATATGGTGCGGCGTCAGGTACAGTTTTTAACGCCGGCGGTGAAAAAAGGTACTTAGGTGGAGTGGGGAAAACCGGTTTGAGCGAAATTTCATGCTTTTGTCTCTACTCGTGAGATTTTTTCCTGGTGGCCTGGGCTCCAGATGAAGAGAAGAGAGAATTAGCAGAAAATAGTGAGTTCGGGGGGGAAGAGAGGGACTTGCTTCGGTAGGTTGGGTGTATGATTTTGCCACTACAGTACTAGTATCACTATAGGATTCAAAGTGCCACAACGTCTTGCAGTGCCAATATACGTTTCGACCGTCAATGAAGAAGGTGGTAGGCGTGGCTAGGGTGTTGCAGAGAAGGCTCGATGATATCATAGGTCCGTGCTGAAACCGTACTCGACTAAGTAAGCGCCATGGTTTGAATGCATTTTGGTTCATGTCATCATACCGGTAACGATCCGAATTGAATACTGTGATGACAGCTGATGACAGGCGAAGTGTGTCAGCCTCAGCGTCAAGGTCGAAAGTAAAAGGGTCCAAAAAAAAAAATCCGATCATCAAGTTCTTTTCGATTGGTCGAGAAGTGGGACATTCCAACACGCGAACTCCTCATGTCAGCTTGTTGCTCTCAGGCTTATACGTATCTATAGACGATGGTCAGAGTTTCTCTTGAAGCTTGAAACCCAACGTCCTCCTTGCCCATCCCGAACATTATCACTGGCATACGGGTGTCAAGTGAAATTACAAGACCTAGGAACCAAAACTTTTGCGCAACTTCCTACCGTTTGATTCTTGCTTGCCAATAATTAATAAGCGTAAGCTGGCGACTAGACAAATCAGAATTACAGGGAGTTTGCTGAATCAGTCAGTGCACCACTGTAGACAAATGATGACGAGAGAGTGATGACTAATCTCACAGGTCAAACTAAGTTAACTGCATCTCTTCATGAAAACTTATAAAGATAAAAACAGAATGGGCAACATCGTCCCCCAGATCCACGTATTTAACTCCTTTTACACTTCATACACATCTTCACAATGGTACGCAGTAACCTTGGAAACGACAAGAAGAACATTGTCATTGTCGGCGGAGGCGGCGGCGGCGCGAATACTGCGCGTCTGCTTTCTGCAAAGCTCGACTCCAGCAGATACAACCTAATTCTCATTAACCCTCGCCCGTACTTCATCGCATGGCCTGCTACTCTCCGCGCTGCCGTTTCAGATATTGACAATCTCGACGAGAAGATATTCGTACCTCTGGACAAAGTCTTTCACAATGGAAATGGCACCTTGATCCAAGGAAAGGTTAAAGACATCCAGACAGACCCGGGAAACACAGGCAGCGTGGTGCTGGAAAGTGGAGAGATTATACCGTACGAGGTATTGGTGTTGTCTCCAGGCAGCATCTGGACCGGCCCAATCGCGTTTCCAGAGGAGGATGAGAAGGTGAAAGATTTTCTCAGAAACAGTCGTGCTGCGTTCCAGAGGGCGCAAAACATTGTCCTTGCAGGAGGTGGCTCCGTCGGTATCGGTAATTCAAATTTCTGCTTTTTTTCTCTTTTTGCGCTCTAACACTTCGTTTACTTTGCAGAGCTTGCAGGTGAAATCAAGGACTTGTGGCCTGTGAGTTTTCGAGACCAGGCATCTTAGCCTCTATGCTAATTCAGACGTTTAGAACAAGAAGGTTACTATCGTCCAAGGCGATAAAGCGCTGTTAAACAATGCATACCCAGACAAATTGCGCACACGTCTTGAAAATCGTGTTCGCGCAATGGGCATCGATATCATTTTCAACGACTATGTTGACCGGTTGGAACTTGGTCCTATCTCCAATGGAACTGGTATCAAGACTAGATACGACAAAGAAATCCCCGCAGACTATGCAGTACGTGGATATCTTAGCCTTGTACTACGTTACGTTAATGGGGTCAAACAGGTGTCGACGAGGGGACCACGCCCTAATACAGAGTTTATTGCTACTTCCCTCACTTCAAGCGTGCTTACTAGCCGCGGCCTTGTCAAGATACTCCCTACGTTCCAACTACCTGACTTTCCCAACATTTTCGCTCTGGGAGACGTCATAGACTGGAACGAACAAAAGCAACTTGGCAAGGCGCTTGGCCACGCCGCTATCGTGACCAACAATATCCAAGCATATCTCTCTGGACGCTCTCTCAAGCCATATAAGGGATCAACCGAAATGATTATCATAACGTTGGGAAAGGTGCGTTATCCACTTTCTGCTCCGTGAACTCAGTTTTCTGATTTGGTGTTTAGAACGCCGGTGCCGGAGTGTTATGGGGCATTGTTGTGGGAGACTGGATCAGTCGGACGCTCAAGTCAAAGACCCTCATGGTAGATATGATGAGGTCCAGCCTTGGACAGTAACGTCTAAAACGGACTTGTGTTTTATATGTTCGCTTTATTTATTGCTAGTGCATTAACTTAGCTCTGTACAGTATGCTAATTCTTTCTTTATAGCATCTCTTTCTATCCTATCCTTTCAACTACCTTGCAACATTGCTGGGCAGCGAGACTAACGTGTGTGCAACAATCGAAAAACAAACAACTGCATAGTAATAGGGGCTATTTCAGAAAATATATATAAGCAGCAGATTTCGCCTCTTGCAGTCCCCATACTCGACTCCTACTTTCGACCTGTCCACAAGACACCAAGAATTTAAGACTTTTCACTGATTATTGCCACTTGCTTTTCAGATTGATTGCCAGGTCCTGCTGAGTCTATGCCCGGGATGAAAAAGCAAGCATAACCAGACCCACAAGTCATAACACTTATTGCCTTGGCCAAGCCTTGGCGACATACAGCAGACTTAGCCTTTTCCTGATGCATTGATAAAGAGATACGGATCAATTTACAATTCGCATATATAGTCAATGTAATTCGATACACCACATACAACAATCATGGTACTTATATTAGACAGCATATTCATAAATCATATCTCCAAGGACCAAGATCGGCTTTTATGGTACGCATCCAGCTGACCTTTAACGTCCTCCACCTCCGCCTCCGCTTCTTTCCCTGGGTCTAATTTCAATTTCTCCATAAACGGTATCATTCCATCAACGAGAGGAACATAATTTCCAGTGATGCGTTGAACATCCGTCACCCACTTCTTGATTGCATGGAGATCAAGTTGACGTAAGAGCTGTACGGTGGAACATACGTTCTGGTTCGGGATTGAAGAGTCCCCAGTGCGTTGATAAACCCCTTCAAGCATGAGCTTGAATTGGTCTAATACTTGATAGCATAGCGGTGCATTGCCGTCGCCGTCTTTCACTTGCGTACTCTGGATGACGGCGTTAAGGACCGAGCTGATACAATCGGCGGCACCTGACATTCTTTGATGATCGTACAAATGGTTATAAGACTTCATTATCGTCATCAAGCACTGGAAGAGCAGTCCGTCGTCATCCAGAGAGCTTGCACCTGTTATGCAGAATGGATTCAGCAAACGAATTTGAACCAGTAAAGCTGATCGCTTGTTAGATACCTTTGTTCTCTAGGAGATAATAATAACAATTATGCGCCACTTCCAAGAATACCTCTCCCATATCAGCCATCTTCTTGTCCCCGAGAGTATTTATACACCGCACTTGCAACTCGAGAAGCAATTTCCGGTTCTCCTGGACAGGTGAAGTCTTCCTCAAGAGCCTCTCCATCAACAAGTCATAGCGAGCTTGTTTCATGCCCGAGCTACGGAGGTCTTCCAGCGTATTTCTGAGATTGCGCGTTTCACCCATAAGTTCGGCCCAATCCAACAAGACTGCCCTCGTGGTGGAACAATCGATAACATCATGCAACAAATGGTAAACGTCTTGGGGAATATCCTGATTAAGCTCAGGCGAGAGCTTTGCCATAATCCATCTCAATGCTCGCGCCAACCCCTTTGGGTTGTAAGTCTTCTTCGCATGCGAAGGCCGCATGGACCCCTTATGACTGAAAATGTCAAATTCAGCCCATGACCGGTGCTTGATCATAAAAATGTGCAGGGCAAACGATGAAAGGGGAGATCGGTAGGGGCAGGGAATGACACAAGCGTTGGTGT